>CAKXYN010000046.1:17967500-18214934 GCA_935064755.1 Tragelaphus eurycerus | reverse complement strand
GATTGATGAAATGAAACAAGAGTCATTTTCTGGGGCCACCCCTCTGCCTACAGATAACATAACTTTTCCCGTTATATATACTGTTCCATCTTCTAACTTTGTTGTCCAGGAATTCCAGGTATTATCATTTTACCTCCCTCTTGTAAGGATGGACCTGAAAGAACAATTGAGGAAACATTTCTGTTGAAACTTTATCTAAAATGACTGAGCCTGTAAAGGGTCTTCTGGTGCTTATTTGGGATTTTTCATCTCTTTAAAGAACATGTGGTTTAATTGCTAATTCATGGACACCATCAGAAGACATTTGAAAAAAAAATTGTTTTGCCTATGATTCTAGGGCCATTCTAAAGGAGATCAGTCCTGGTTTTTCTTTGGAAGGAATGATGCTAAAGCAGAAACTCCAATACTTTGGCCACATCATGCGAAGAGATGACTCGTTGGAAAAGACTGATGCTGGGAGGGATTGAGGGCAGGAGGAGAAGGGGACGACAGAGGATGAGATGGCTGGATGGCATCACCGACTCGATGGACATGTGTATGAGTCTGGGTCAAGTCCGAGAGTTGGGGGTGGACAGGGAGGCCTGGCTCTGTGCAGTTCGTGGGGTTCCAAAGAGTTGGACATGACTGAGTGGCTGAATTGAACTGAACTAGGACCCAAATGCCTCAGCTTATTTTCCATGCATGGTTCCTGCCCCAGAAGCACAGATGTACAAAATATTAGAGCTAGATAATTTCATGTAGAAATCTAACAGGTCTACTCCTGAGGGGTGTACAAATGAGGAATCTGAGAGTAGAAGGACAGTGCCATGTCCAGGCCAGCAGACAGTTCAGCTCTACCTGTTCAGTCCCCACTTGCTGTTTGTTAGGACAGAAGCACCTCTATCGCCTCACACTCAGAACTCTTGTGGATGTACGATGAAGCTGGTGCAGCTACTTCCCAACTTCCTGACTAATTTGAAACAATGAAATCAGTCCCATTTACTGTCAGTCATAGCTAGAGCCTTGTTCACTCACTGGAGCATCCCAGGTGAAGCACTCCCCTTCACTGCACCCACAGAATCTCTAGTGTTTTGGGGTCACCATGGATTGTTGACCTAACAGGCCTAACACAAGGCAGAGTAAGGTATGGCAAGCACTTGATGAGGAATCAGGACACCTACCTCTCTCCTAACCTGACGAAAAGCACTTCCCCTTTCTGAATCTCTAGCTTCTCCATCTGGGAAGAGAGGAAGGTGACCTAGAACAGTGGCTCTCAAACTGGATTCTAAGAACTTCCAGAAATTGTGTGCAGAGTTGTGGGAGGCAATGTATACAGTCTTCTTGGGAGGGGTGTATAGAGCTTTCAATAGATTCTCAAAGGAGTCCGTCTATGGGCTGAATTGTGTTGCCCTCAAATGCTTATCTTAAAGTCCTAACCCTCAACGTGACTGAATTTGGAGATGGAGCCTTTAGAGAGGTAATTAGGGTTAATTGAGGGAGCTGGTAAAGAATCTGCCTGCAATATAGGTTTTGATTCCCGTGTCGGGAAGTACCCCTGGAGAAAGGATACACTACCCAATCTAGTATTCCTGGGCTTCCCTGGTGGCTAGACGGTAACGAGCCCACCTGCACTATGGCACACCTGAGTTCCATCCCTGTGTTGGGAAGGTCCCCTGGAGGAGGGCATGGCAACCCACTCCAGGATTCTTGCCTGGAGAATTCCCATGGAGAGAGGGGTCTGGTGTGCCACAGTTCATGGGGTCACCAAGAGGTGGACACAGCTGAGTGACCAAGCACAACACACACAGAGGTGTAAGTGTGGGGCCCTCATCCCAAAGGATCTGACATCCTTACTAGAGGAGGAGTTACCAGATCTCTCAGACACACTCTCTCTCTGTCTCCATACACACACAAAGGAAATGTCATGTGAGGAAAGAGAGGGAAGGTGGCCAACTGCAATACAAGGGGAGTGCCTACACCAGGAGTTGAACTTGCTGGGACCTTGATCTTGGACTTCTAGTATCCCCAACTATGAGAAAATAAATGTCTTGTGTTTAAGCCATCCAGCCTGTGGTATTTGGTTTTGGCAACTGGAACAGACTAACACAGGGCCCATAACCAAAAAAAAAGTTGAGAGCCATTGCACCGACTGGTTGCCAGAAATCCATCCTGGACATTTATGTTTCAACACAATGTTTTTAGGCACTTGCAGATTTCTTGAGTTCGTGCTTAGAACAGTGCAGTATATCTTTTATTGCAACATGCTTCCTTTTCTAATAGTTGTATAGCACAGATTTCTATCTATATAAACCAAAAGACCAGAGTTTAAATCCTGATTCCACCACCTACTAGATGTTTGACTTTGGACAAGTTATCACATGTTTGTGCCTTGTATATAAAATAGGGATAAGATTAGTGTCTACCTCATATGGCTGCTGTGAGAATTAAATGACATAATGCATGTAGAGGGCCTTGATCTCCCCCCATAAAAAAAGAGACCCCACAGACCCGAATTGAGAAGAAGAGAAGAAAGGGGAGGCGGTTGCCTTCCCCATGTGGAGGCCAGCACATAGTAAAGTTTCAACAGATATTAGTAGCTTTTGTGATGAAAATGTAAGTAGCAGTCAGGGTTTTGTGCCCTTATAAACGACACTGTTCTGAGCAAACATCTTTATACACAGAGAATTTTTTTAAAAATACTTACCTAGATTAACTAAGTGAAAAATACTAAAATAACTAACATCATAAATAAAAGAGGGGATATTACAATCAATGCAACAAAAACAAAGAGGATTACACAAGAATATTATGAACAATTGTGGCAAGAAATTGGACAACCTAGAAGAAATGAATAAATTTCTAGAAACACACAGTCTACCAAACCTGAATCAAGGAGAAACAGAAAACCCAGTAGACCAATAATGAGATTGAATTGGTAATGACAAACCTCTCCCTCCCCCCTCCCACACACATACAAAATCAGGAACTGATAGCTTCACTGGAGAATTCCACCAAACATTGGAAGAATTAATACCAATCTTTCTCAAATGCTTCCAAAAAATTGAAGAAGAGGGAACACTTCCAAACTCATTTGATGAGGCCAGCATTATCCTGATATCAAAGGCACCAAAAGAAAAGAACACTACAGGCCACTTTCCCGGACAAATGCAGATGCAAAAATCCTCAACAAAATACTAGCAGAACAATTCAATGGCACATTAGAAGGACTATGTGCCATGGTCAAAAGGGATTTATCCCTTGGTTGCATATAAAAATCAATCAATGTAATAAAACACATTAACAGAATGAAGGACAAAATTCACATGATCATCTCTATGCTGCTGCTGGTGTAGCTTCAGTCATGTCCGACTCTGTGTGACCCCATTGACGGCAGCCCACTGGATCCTCTGTCCCTGGGTTCTCAGGCAGACACTGGGTGGGTCCTTTCCTTCTCTAATACATGAAGTGAAAGTGAGGGAGTCGCTCAGTCGTGTCTGATTCTGGACCCATGGACTGCAGCCTACTAGGCTCCTCCATCCATGGAATTTTCAGGCAAGAGTACTGGTGGGGTGTCATTGCCTTCTCTGGATTATCTCTATAGATGCATAAAAAATTCATCACTCCATGAGAAAAAACAGTCAAGGACTAGGAGTAGAAAGAAATTACTTCAACATAATAAAGGTCACAACTCACATCATATTCAGTGGTGAAAAACTGAAATCTCTTCTTCTAAGGTAAGGAACAAGGCAAGGAAGCCCGTTCTCACCATTATGTTAGGATTCAACAACTGGAAGTCATAGCCAGAGCTGTTAGGAAAGCAAAAGAGAAAAAAGCCATCCAAATCAGAAAGAAGTAAAATTAGCTCTATTGAA
Source organism: Tragelaphus eurycerus (assembly GCA_935064755.1). Classification (NCBI taxonomy): domain Eukaryota; kingdom Metazoa; phylum Chordata; class Mammalia; order Artiodactyla; family Bovidae; genus Tragelaphus; species Tragelaphus eurycerus. The sequence goes on along the minus strand of CAKXYN010000046.1, from coordinate 18,211,083 downwards.
GAGAGTGATTTTTTACATGCAAAATTCAAAAGATTACACGCGCCCACACACACACACACACGCACACAACTGGTAGAACTAATAAACAAATTCAGCAAAGCTGTAGGACACAAAATCCAAAAGCAAAATTCAGTTGTATTACTATAAACTAACAAAGAACAATTTGAAAAGGAAATAAGAAAAAATTGACATGCAAAAAAAGGATAAAATACTGAGGAATAACCTCAAGCAAGGAGTCAAAAAACTCGTACACTGCAAACTACAAAACATTCCTGAAAGAAACTGAAAAAGACAAATAAAAGGAAAGGCATCTGTCTCCACAGACTGGAATACTAAATATCGTTAAGAAGTCCATACTATCTGAGGTGGTTAATTTTATGTGTCAGCTTGACTGGTCCACAGAGTGCCTAGATATTTAGTCAAACATTATTCTGGGTGTTTCTGTAGGGTGCTTTTTCATGAGATTAACATTTAAATAAGTCAACTGGGTAAAACAGATCCCGCCCCCCCCCCCCCCCCCCCCGATAATGTGGGTGGGCTTTACCTAATCAGCTGATAGTCTGAATAAAATAAAAAGGCAACCTTTCCTCATGTAAGACAATTCCTCCTGCATGAAAGCCTTTGGACCTGGGACATCAGCTTCTTTTCCTGCCTTTAGAAAAGGATATCAGCTCTACTGGTTTGGTTCTTAGGCCTTCTAACCTGGACCAGAGCTAAACCACTGGCTCTTCTGGGTCTCCAGCTAGCCAACTCACCCTCTAGATCCTGGGACTTACCAGCCTCTATAATTGAATGAGTCATTCTTTTACACACACACAAACACACACACACACACACACACACACACACACACACACACACACCACTGGATCTGTTCTTCTAACACACTACCCAGTGTGATCTACAGATCCAATGCAAACCCTATCAAAATCCCAATAGCATGCTTTACAGAAATAGAAAAACTTGTCCTAAAATTTAAGTAGAATCTAAAGAGATCCTTAATAGGCAAAGCAATTTGGACAAACAAAAAGAAGAGAACTCACACATCTTGATTTCCAAACATAACAAAGCTACAGTAATCAAAACTGTGTGTTACTGCCATATTAACAAATAGACCAATGGAGTAAAATAGACATCTTAGAAATAAACCCTCAATTTCAGAAGATGTGCCAGGCAGTGGACTTCCTGATAGAGGGGGAAAAAACCAGGTTTTTAAGATCTTTGGATCAAAGCAAGGACTCTGGAGTCAGACTGCTTGGATTCAATTCTACCACTGATCCCCATGGGCCAAATGACCATGGGCCAGTGGCCGAAATTCTCAGTAACTGTTTCCTCACCTGTAAGAGGCTGGTAATCATTAGTACTATAGTCCTAGGAGTGTCACAAGGAAGCATTACTGTTTACGTACAGCACTTGGAACCCCCTGCTGTACAGGGGATCTCTGTTGTGTAAGTTGCTTTGCATAGATTCTGCCAAATTACCTCCCAAATGGATTTCTTGAACCACCGCCACAGAGGTTTGCTCCTAAACTCTCCCACTCTCAGAATGGTTAAGCACTTGGAAGCTTGTCATCCTAGTGTGTGAAGCCCGATTTGTGGTTTTAGTTTACATCTCCAGGATCAGCAGGGGTGACCATCTTTGCAGGTGTAACTGGACACTGACTGAGACTCTCTCTTCTCTGAATTGCCTCAGAGTGGGGAAAGACCTGAGGCAGTGAGGTCAATCCCCCAAATCTGCCTGCCAAGAACGTTTGATGGAGCAGTTGAGGCAGAGATGTTACAGAACAAACCTACGATCCCTTTGTCCTCTGGCCACTTAGGGAGAAGTACACCCACCACTCATCACTGAGTGTGGGATTCCTCTGGCCATTGTCCCATCGGGTCCTAAGACTTGTGGTGGAAGGAAGGCTGGCAAATGCTTTCAGCACGTGTGAGGCGCCCAGCGCCCTCAGTACCCGCCCCTCCGCCCCCACCCCGTCCCTCAGCCTCCCGCTCCACCCACTTTGTACACAGTCTGGACTCAGGGCTGTGACTCTAACCGGAAAGGGGAGGTGGGACAGGAAGAGGTGGGACAAGAGGCTTTACAGACATATGCTCGCAGCATGACCTTCACCAGCCAACTCGCCAACTGCCGGCATGGCTTTGGGGCTTGGCAACAAACCAAAGGAGGCCCTCGACCCCATTGGTTACACCTCAAGGGGGCGGGCAAACAAGGCGCGTGCTGGTTGGCTGGAAGCGGACCAATGAGAAGGCGGCAGCGCTGGCGCGCTGAAAGCCTCGCGTCGTTTGCGGCGATCTCTTGCGTGCGGTGCCTGTGGTGCTCGACTGCACCTCCAGACGCCACCCGCCTCAGGTGCCCTGACCGGCATCACCGCCGCGACCGCGACCCGGTTGATAAACCGTCGTCGGCCCCAGGTCCGACGGCCACCCAGATCGCGACATGAGCTCCTCAGATGATGAGCTGCTTGTTTTGGGAGCAGGTTTTGGCTCAGAGTGCAGGGAGCAGACCAGCGGCCTTGAGGCCAGCTCCACAGCCCCGCGGGGACCCAGCCCCGACCCTGCCTCTGAGCCGGGGGCACCGCGAAGCGAGGAGGGGGTGAGGGCGGGGATGGCTTCCCAGAGCCTGAGGGCTTCGAGTCAGAGTGGGAGGTGCTGGAAGTGGGAGGGCCGGTGCTGGTGGGCTGCGAAGGCCGACCTGGCTCCCCGGCTGACGACACAGGGTACGCCCAGCAGCTGTCTGACGAGTCAGTGGCGGCCGTCCTGCGGCAGCTGGCCGAACTGGACGTGCTGGGCATCTGCAGACACATGTCCCCGGAGAGCCACGCGGTCGGCGACGTGTCTGCCTTGCAGGACGTCAAGGCGCGTCCCGGCAGTCGGGCGCGGCCGCCCAGAGGTGTGGGGAAGCGGCACCGGCTGATGCCGGCCCTCTCTGGGTCGGCAGGCCCAGGGCGGGCCGGGCCTGGGGGAACCCTAAGAGAAGCGCCAAGAGTAGGTTGAACGTGGCTGTGGATCGCCAGTGGCCCCCCTCAGGAAGCCCAGCTGGGCTGTTCTCCGATTCCGAGTCCACTGATGAGTGCAGTGAGATACAGCCTATGAGGGTGAGCATTTATCCCAAAGATGAAGGCCAGGCCAAGCTGAACAGGCCCCAGGATCCCGGGGACACACCCAGACACTCGAATGTCCAAGGCAGGGAGAGTCTCCCTAACGTGCCGGGCACTTGCCTGTCCCCGGCTCCGCGAGGATTGATTTCGGTTGTGGAAAGGCAGGGCAAGCAGGGCGATGCAGAGCAGGAGGACATCTCACCCCTTAAGAAAATGCAGAGCATGCTCTGGGGGAAGGGGGGCAGCCTGCCCAGCTACCCGGGAGTAGCCCCAGCTGCCGCTACAGGCATACTGCCGCGGCCCAGTCCTAGGAGGAAGAGGGTCCAGGAGAAGAAATCCCTGGGGCCGTCTCCAAACCTGCCCTGGGATGAACTTTCCCTTCCTGGGGACAGGGAGTCTCGGCCACTCCCCTGGATCCGGCCACATTCCCCCCAATCTCGGGCATCCCGCTGCTTGGGAGGTCCAAGAAGTATGCCTTGGTCCCTTGGGGAGCCAAAGAGTCCAAGCACACTGGCGCTGGGAAGAAATCCGTGGCTAGGGCGGGCCCGGGAGTGGGTGGCAGCAACGGCAGTGTCAGAAGAAAATGACCCAAATAGAGACCCAGTCCCAAAGGGCCAAGTGAGTAGGCCAGGCCCCTCCTCTCTCCCCACTCTTCCCCTTCCCACCCTCCCCAGCACACACGTCTTCACCCCGTGCTCCCCTCTCTCCATTCCTCAGGGGTCGTCATTGGGTGACCCTCGGTCACTGGGTCATTAGGATGCCAGGTTGGGGTCCTTTTACTAGGGACAAACGTTAAGATAGCATTTTGGGTGTGCTGGGCTCAGCTCTCCACCCTTGGCCTGTTTCCATCCTCCTCCACGAGGCTGGGGCTGGCGTGGACGGGAATTGATTTGAGGGGATCCCTTAAAAGCTTCACAGAGCTTCGGTGTTTAGACGCATCACTTTCCTGAATCCTACTTCCTGGCTGTTCCCCAAACCTTCCTTGCAGGGGCCCCGGGCTTTCTCAGTGCCACACTGGTGTCCCCTGCTCAGCTTTGACTATTGGCCTGGGGCTGACTGACAGAGAATGTGCTAAAGAGATCAGCCTTTCAATTCTCTTTCCAGTTCCCTGCCTCCGCTTGGTCTTGAGTCATACGAGCTCTCTCACACACAGACATAGACACATAAATGCACTCGTACACACACGTGCGTGCACACGCACACAAACACACACACACACACATCTTTACTCCAGATCAGTGAGAAATCTTTGTTTTTAGCTGACCACTGACAGGCCGTGGCCATCTTGTCCACGGGTGCATCATGGAGAACCCAGCAGTGCCAACCTCAGCATCAGAGGTGGGCAGGATTCAGGAAACTCAGAGCCCGTGGCCATGAACAAGGGAGAAGTCATGCCCAGAGGGCCTGGCCCCTCAGGTGAGTGTCCTGGGTTTTGATGTGGGGGGTGGAGACCAGGGGTGAGGGCAGAAACCTCTGTCTCTGACTCAGTCTCCCTTTTCTGTGGGCTCAGCCTTGCTCTCAGGCCACTTCTCCCATGGGAAACAGGGTGTCCACAGGGCTGGCCCTGGCCCCATCACCTACTGTGTGGGATTTGTTTGGCAGGGGTGATTGGTGGCAGTGCCCCAACATCTACTCTCGGCGTAGACCTGCAGGCTAATAGCCTTTTCTGTGACGTGCTGTAGACCCACATTGCTCTCCCAGGTGCTGGCTGTGGCTGCCGCTCTGGGAGGCTCGAGCCCAGAACCACAGTCTTTGGCGACCATCGTGGTCAAATGGCTGCTCCTGTGGAATAGGAGAGGCAGGCCCAGAGAGAAGGCTTGGGCTGCCTGCCCGGCAGAGCAGGGGAGGCTTGATGCTAGCAGAGGGTGGTACTGCCTCACCTCACGTTAGACCCTGCTTGGCCCTTTCCACCTCACTGGGAGCCTGGGAAGCTGGATTGTGTGTCTTTTCCCTGTCAGGTGACCAGAAACCAGCTGACCATCCCCCAAGACCGAAAAGGCAGCAGCAGCCACCCAGAAGGCAGGGCTGTCCTCGGGTAATGCTTCTTCTGACTCCTGGAAATGCACACCCAAACCCCATGCTGGGATCTGGGTCCAAGTTCAACTGACATGTGTGGGCCCCCTCCCCCTCGTCCCCATCCCACATCCCAGGGAGGGAGCCCACCTCCTTTCCACTGAGGAAAGTCCTTCCCTTGCCAGTCCGGACACCTGGCTTTGGGATGGAGGGCCCTGGGGAGAGCAGAGGAGGAGGAGAGGGGAGGCGGGTGTATTCTAACCATTTCTCTTCCTCCTGTGTCTGCTGACCTAGTGTCTGGAGCTACAGAAAGAAATAGACGACCTTAAGGAGCAACTTGGTATGAGGAACCAGGGACAGAGAGCAGCGGGTTCTTAGTGCAGAAGCAGGGTGGGCCCTTGGGGTCGGGTGGGCTGCAAGTGCAGGGGGCCTCGTAGGGATCAGCATTCCTGTGGGGAGGAGAACCTAGCAACCGTGTCCCTGGAGCATGCGGGCCATGTTCAGCTGGGTGTCCGGACAAGTAACAACGTACTGTGTGGACTGCGTGCACATTCTGCCCCCGATTCGAGTCCTAGAGAGTTCCTTCTGATAGGACTTGTAGAGATGACTTGTTGATCTGGTGTGGCCTCTAAGGTTCTTGTTGGATATTTTGTGAGACAGTTTTGAATGGTTTGGGCACGGCCCCAAGCTTGAGAGCTGCTGGCACATTTTGTTTCCTTTTAGGAAATGGCTCCACATTTAATTCCGGTAGTGGGGCCCGATCTGGGCCAGAGCTCTTTGCATCAGGGCTGGGGGTACGTGGGTTTCAGGTTGCAGGGCTAGGTGGTTCCCCACGGGGACAGGGGGACAGGCTTCTATGTCCATCTGTCTGGAGCACCTGTTTATGCCTCTCCCTGTTGCAGCCTCCATGCAGTACCTGGCTGAGAAGTTCCAGATCCTTTGAAGTGAGTGTTACACATTCCATACCCCTTCCCACAACGTTGGCTGTTGAGCAGGGCTGTGGGCTGGCCCTGGCTTGAGGCTCTTCCCTGACTGCTGTTTCACAGGTTGAGCCCAGTATCTTCCTACAAGAGGAGCAGCTGTTACCTCCAGGGCCGGCAAGCTGTGGCCAAGCTTGTTGCCTCTTGTTCTGCCTCCACCAGGGCATCCTCTGCCCCTTAATTTGCCCCCTCTCTGCCCCAGTCTCACAGCAGTTGTTTTTTTTTTTTATTAAGAAATTTATTTTACTTTACAATATTGTATTGGTTTTGCCACAGCAGTTTTTGATTAAAGGACTTCTCATATTCTGTGTTCTGCCCTCTCTCTGGGGGGTAGGGGTTAAGGGAGTGGGACGAGGCTTGGTGGAGAGCTGTTCCCCATCAGAACATTTTCCAGAACAGTACCTCTGGAAGCTGTGCTGGGGACTCTGGGTCAGCCTCTGCTACCATCCAGGCCATCAGGCCAGCGGAGCGCCCCCACCCTGTGTTCTGTGTGGGCTCTGTCTGGCCACATTGGCACATCCTCCCTTTGCCGTGAAGGCCCTCTTCTAGTTCTCTAAACACCCTCTTCTTGGGTTTAGCAGTTTCCATTCATTGCTGCCATTCTGCCTCCCTGTCAAAAGGAACTCGTGACCCCATTACAGAGCTCCAGTCTTTCACCCCTCACTGCACTCATTGTCCTGCTTACCCTGACCACTCTGCTTTCCTGTCAGAGCACCCTCGATCCCTCCCCTCGCTTGCCATTGATGACCTGGCCTGCATGTTTACTTAAGCAGTTGGTAACAGGCACAGGTGTGCTCATCTTCCCCCTTCCCGGGCCCTACCCTCTCAGTCGAGTCCCTACCCCACCCCCTGTTGCCACCTTGCCAGCACACTCTCCCCCTCTCCTCTTTAGCACTCATCCCCGAGACTCAGGCACCAAAACTTTTGCTTCCCCTTCCTCGGGTTCAGTAAAGGGCATGAGGATGAATCTTGGACCCAGTGAACTGGGGAGCAGGAGCGAAGGTACAGGGAACACAGGAGAAAAGCTCAGGTTAGCTGCCGATCTTGAAGTCAGGAGAGGCGTCTGGTGCCAATCTGGGGCAGAGTGCACCCTGACAGCTAGAGATGGATGGTCCAGTCCTTGGAGCTTTCATGGCCTCCCTGCCCTAGCCCGCTGAACAGCCTACACTCCTGCAGCCTGGATGTCTCTCTGCCCGTGAGTGGAAACAGGCCCGTCAGGCTCTATGACAAGTATGGTTGGTAAGTCTGTGTTCTTACAGGGTCTCCATCAAATACTGTTCCACCAGCCCCATGACATAGATTTTCCTGCACATGTTATTTCCCAGAGTATCCCAGCTCAGTCTCCCAGACTACTTGTTGGGGCACACAAGACTAAGTCTGAAATCCATGTTCGATTCCCCCCTCTCCCGCCCCCCGCCCTGAAGTTTGGGGAGGACTTCCTTCTCTCAGCCAAGAGCCCAGGGCTGTGCCAGCCTGCGACTCAGAGGGACACATTTGTATTTGAGTGAAGTGAGGGTAGGTTCTGCCTGACTCCCTTCCTGAAAGACCATGATTTTATCTCACAAAAGAGGGTATGATGCACATTCAAAGTTGGTTCCTGGGCATCTCTGTGTGACTAAAAGTCGTCAGGGATAATGCCCCTTGAGGCAGAAAGATGTGAATCAGGGAGTAATGGAAGTAGAGACTGGTCCAGATTCTGTAAAGCATTGAGTGAGCCAAAGCAAGGCTCGGATCTCCTTTATTCAAGGGGTGTTGTCACGTTGCCAAAACATAGAAGGGGAGGATGCAGTTCACAAAACCTCAGGACAGGACATCTCAAAATGTTGGAGTCGCTGAAGGAGGCACTGGATCCTACCTTGTGATTCTATGATGTCTGCCAACTGCTGAGGGTGTGGATGAGTGAAAATGGGAAGGGTGGCTCCGGGGATATGGCTGCCCATCTTAGAAACAGGAGACTCCCCCCAAACCTGGGTTACTTGTGGGGTGTGAGGGGTGACTGCCCCTGAGCAATAGGGAGCACTTGGGTCCGCCCTCCCCCCATATTCTCATGTTGACTTCCTTCCAGGGCTTATGGCATGAGGTCAGGTGGACAGAGCATGAGTGTTGGGACAGTCACAGACCTCAGGGTCAGAAAAGAACATGCCTGGGACTTACTCCTTCCACTCAATTAATATTACAAAAACATACTACACAGTGGTAGAGGGAGGCATACATTCAGATCCAGAGTAATCTAACAGTGTAATATGGTGGTGTACCTACTTAACTCTAGCATAAAGATTAAAAGTAAAACATTCGCTGTAGCATCAACAATTTGTTAATGGATATGCAATTTAAAATACATAAATGGTAATATTAAAAAACTTAACATGTATGATATTTCATGCAAGCTCCATGGTAACCCCAAAGCAAAAGCATACATTAGATTCACAAAAGTTGAAGAGAAGGGAACCAAAACTTACCATGAAAATCAATTTACAAAGGAAAGCAGCTACAATGGAAGAAAGGAATTAGGGAATTAAAAATCTGTCAGAAATCAGTTAATATGATGGCATTATTAAATACTTGCCCATCGATAATTACTCTAAATGTAACTGGATTTAGTTCTCCAGCAAAAGGAATAGACTGGATGGATGTTTAAAAAAAAAAAAAAGCTCAACTGCACTGCTGCCTACAAGAGACTCACTTCAGTTTTAAGGTCATACCTATGCTCAAAGTGAAGGGATGGTGAAAGGTATTCCATGAAAGTGGGAAACAAAAGAGAGCAGGAGTAGCCATACTGATATCAGACAAAATAGGCCGTAAATCAAAAATGGTATTTTGAGACAAAGAAAGTCATTATATACTGATAAAGGGGGTCAGTTCACCGAGATGATACAAGAATTGTGAGTCTTAATATATACCCACCCACCATTGGAACACCTGAGTATATTGAGCAAATACTCACAGATCTGAAGGGCTAAATAGGTAACAACACAACAATAGTAGGGGACTTCAGTATTCCACTTTCACAATGGATAGATTATCCACACGAGATCAACAAAAGGAAAAATGAAATGGGCTTGAACCATAGTGTAGACCAGATGGACTTAACAGACTTATACAACATCTCACAGCAGCAGAACACAGTCTTCTCAAGTTCAAATGGAACATCTTCCAGGATGGATCATATGATATCCCATGAAACATCTCTAAGCAAATTTAAGAAGATTGAAACCACACCAAGTATCTTTTGCGACTACAATGGCATGAAACTAGAAATCAATAACAGGAACAAAGCTGGAAAATTCACAAATATCTGGATATTAAATAGCACACTCCTGAACAACTAATGGGTCAAAGAAGAAGTACAATGGTATATTTAAAAATATCTCGAAACAAATGAAAACCGAACCACAATGTACTACAAAAGCAGTTCTAAGAAAGAAGTTTATAGTGATAAATGAATACATTAAGAAACAAGAAAGAGGGCTTCCCTGGTGGCTCAGTGGGAAAGAATCTTCTTGCCAATGCAGGATACACAGGTTCACTCCCTGATCTGGGAGGATCCCACAAACCGCAGAGCAACTAAGCCTGTGCACTACAACTGTGAGCCTGGGCTCTAGAGCCCGGGAGCTGCAACTACTGAGTCTGTGCACCTAGAGCCTGTGCTCCACAACAAGAGAAGCCACTGCAATTGGGGGCCCGCACACCACAACTAGAGAGTAGCCCCCACTTGCTGCAACTAGAGAAAAGCCTGCACATCAACGGAGACCCAGCTTGGCCAAAAATAAATAAATGAATGAAATTAAAAAAATAAACAGGAAAGATATCAAATAAAAAACCTTGTGGAATAAGAGAAAAAAGAAAAAAAATCTAAGTGCAAAGTTAGAGACAGAAGGAATTACCAAAGATCAGAGAAGAAAAAAAATTGAAATGGAGACCAGAGAATGAATAGAAAAGATCAATGAAAATAAGAGCTGGCTTTTTGAAATGATAAACAAAATTGACAAACTTGTTACTAGATTAACTTAAAAAAAAGAGTTCAAACAAAAAATTAGAAATGAAATAGGAGACATTACAATGACACCACAGAAATACAAAGGACTATGAGAGACAATTATGAACAGCCACACATCATCAAATTGGAAATCTAGGAATGGATAAATTCCTAGAAACATGCCATTTACTAAGACTGAATCATGGAGAAATAGAAAATATGAACAGACTAATTATGAGCAAGGAGATTAAACCAGTGAAGGTAAAAACAACTCGCAACAATGAAAACTCCAAGACCAGATGATTTCATTTGTGAATTCTACTGATCATTTAAGGAAGAATTAATGCCAGTCTTTCTCAAACACATTCAGAAAACTAAAAAGGATGGAATACTTCCAAACTCATTTCACAAGCTTGAAGGATCTTGAGCATCACCTTACTAGCAGCAGGGTCTTCCTTGGTGGCTCGGATGATAGAGAATCTGACTGCAATGCAGGAAACCTGAGTTCTGGGCCCTGGGTCGGGAAGATCCCCTGGAGGAGGGGAATGGCTACTCACTCTAGTGTTCTTGCCTGGAGAAACCCATAAACAGAGGAGCCTGGTGGATTAGAGTCCATGGGGTGGCCAAGAGCAACTAATACTTTCACTTTCACTTACTAGCATGTGAAATGAGCACAATTGTATGGTAGTTTGAATGTTCTTTGGCATTACCCTTCTTTTGGATTGGACCCCATGAACAGGATAGAAATGTAACAGATTTCTATATAATAATTTTGTAACTCTGCAACTTTGCTGAATTGATTTATGAATTCTGATAGATTTCAGGTGGCATTCTTAGGATTTCCAGTGTATAGTGACATGTCATCTGCAGTGACACTTTTCATTTTCTTTTTCCATTTTGAATTCCCTTTGTTTCTTTTTCTTCTCTGATTGTGATCTCATAATGTACTTTCTACAATTTATTAAATAATATGGGCTTATTGAAATTAATTTACATAAAAATCTAAGTGCCTACAAACATTCTATTATGGAACCACCACTACAATCAACACAAAAAATATTTTCATCAGCTACAAAGTTGTTTCATGCTCTTTGGTACTTTAACCCATAATTTCAACCCCAAGACCCTGGCAATCCCTAGTCTGTTTTCGGTGTCTATAGTTTTGCCTCCTCAAGAATGTGAAGTAAATGGAATTGGGAAGTATGTAGATTTATCCATTTGGATTCCTCAGAGAAAAGAACATATAGGTGACTTCTGGATGTGCAATGTACATTTATGTCACCTGAGTATAGTTACATGGGTTGATTGGCTCATAATTATTTGTGATATTGAGGGCTTACACTCTCCACAATGTGTATATGTATAGTCTGTTTAATTCATATTTAATTCAGTGTAATTAATCTTTTATGTTTGGAAGGGTTATTTTATGAAAAAGCAATAGTAAATCCCTTTAAAAAAGTGAGTCATCATTGTAAGAGTCAGGCTGGCAGATACCTCAAGAGGCCTAGGGAGGAAGAAGTGATTGGCTTGGAACAAAAGGGGGGTTCAAACCTACAGGCCTGTTCTCCATCTGCATCTGAGAAATACCAGGACTTCCATATTGCACAAGCACAAGGGCACCAAGCACACCATAGTCATTCAAACACTCGGACAGTCCAGGGACTGCGATAATTACCCAGGGATAGTCAAGGTGGAAAATCTGGCAGCCCTAGTGTGCCCCGCTGGACCTGGCCAATGCAGGTGAAAGTTACCCCACATTAAGTCAGCTGAGTGGCAGGCTTTATTGCATCTGCAAGCATAACCCACTATTATCACACAAAGGAAAATACCAGCCACCTGCAGGGATTAGGACTTGGACATCTTTGGGCAAAATTACTATGCTCAACACCCCAGGCTCCCTCTTCAGGACTCACCTACTCTACCTTCTTTGCTTGTGCCATTCTCCCTCAAGAGTCCAGAGAGAGCGGTAGACCTGGGGCTGGGGCCGGTAGACCTGGGGATGGGTGTGATGGGGAGGAAGCATCTTCCCTGGAGTTGGACAGGCAGCAGAACCAGGCAGGATGGGGCCTAGGGCTCTCCAAAGCAGCTGTCACTGTCTCCCAGGCTGGAGAAGGGGCATGAGGGGGAAAGGCGCGAGGGGTGCACTGAATGAGGCTGGGCTTTGGCCTTCCTCCTACCCTCTGGGGCACAGATGTATTTCTTTAGCCTATGCCACAGGCGCTGCCACAGATTTCCCGCTGGAAGTGGAAAGCCTGGGGCTGAGTCAAGGCCTTTGATGTATATGTTTCCAGCAACATTATAGTGAGGTAGTTGGTCTGAACTGTGGGCTCAGAGGAGGGAAGTGAGCCTGGTAAATAGTGAATGCGGGGTTGTGCTCATGTCCTTCCACCTCCCCTTCCATGAGCTTCTCCACTTCCTCACCCTAGTGACCACAGTCCCAGGCCCCTCTCTGCCCAAGGGTGGTGCTGATGCTGGTACTGGACGCCTCCCTGGGCACAACTTACCTACATGTCTCGGTGGGCAGAAAGCGCAGCTGGAAGGTCTCTGCCAATTTTACTCACTCGGACAACAGCGAGATGTGCTATACCACCAGGCAATAACCACTGGATCAGCTGTAAACTAAGTGATCAAGCCCACCGCGTCCAGGGAGGGTTCTGAGTGGAAGGAGTAAATCCCAGGCATGTTCTTTTCTGACCCTGAGGCCTCTGACTGTCCCAACCCTCGTGCTCTGTCCACCTGACCTCATGCCATGAGCCCTGGAAGGAAGTCAACGTGAGAATATGTGGGGAGTGCGGACCCAAGTGCTCCCGATTGCTCAGGGGCAGTCACCCCTAACTCCCCACAAGTAACCCAGGTTTGGGGGGAGGTCTCCTGTATCTAAGATGGGCAGCCATGTCCCCGGAGCCACCCTTCCCATTTTCACTCATCCACACCCTCAGCAGTTGGCAGACATCACAGAATCACAAGGTAGGATCCGGTGCCTCCTCCAGCGACTCCAACATTTTGAGATGTCCTGTCCTGAGGTTTAGTGAACTGCATCCTCCCCTCCTATGTTTTGGGAACGTGACAACACCCCTTGAATAAAGGAGATCCGAGCCTTGCTTCGGCTCACTCAATGCCTTAGAGAATCTGGGCCAGTCTCACTTCCATTACTCCCTGATTCACATCTTTCTGCCTCAAGGGGCATTATCCCTGACGACTTTTATTCACACACAGAGATGCCCAGGCACCAACTTTGAATGTGCATCATACCCTCTTTTGTGAGATAAAATCATGGTCTTTCAGGAAGGGAGTCAGGCAGAACCTACCCTCACTTCACTCAAATACAAATGTGTCCCTCTGAGTCGCAGGCTGGCACAGCCCTGGGCTCTTGGCTGAGAGAAGGAAGTCCTCCCCAAACTTCAGGGCGGGCGGCGGGAGGGGGTGGAATTGAACATGGATTTCAGACTCAGTCTTGTGTGCCCCAACAAGTAGTCTGGGAGACTGAGCTGGGATACTCTGGGAAATAACATGTGCAGGAAAATCTATGTCATGGGGCTGGTGGAACCGTATTTGATGGAGACCCTGTAAGAACACAGACTTACCAACCATACTTGTCATAGAGCCTGACGGGCCTGTTTCCACTCACGGGCAGAGAGACATCCAGGCTGCAGGACTGTAGGCTGTTCAGCGGGCTAGGGCAGGGAGGCCATGAAAGCTCCAAGGACTGGACAATCCATCTCTAGCTGTCAGGGTGCACTCTGCCCCAGATTGGCACCAGACGCCTCTCCTGACTTCAAGATCGGCAGCTAACCTGAGCTTTTCTCCTGTATTCCCTGTACCTTCGCTCCTGCTCCCCAGTTCACTGGGTCCAAGATTCATCCTCATGCCCTTTACTGAACCCGAGGAAGGGGAAGCAAAAGTTTTGGTGCCTGAGTCTCGGGGATGAGTGCTAAAGAGGAGAGGGGGAGAGTGTGCAGGTTCCTGCTGGCAAGGTGGCACCAGGGGGTGGGGTAGGGACTCCACTGAGAGGGTAGGGCCCGGGAAGGGGGAAGATGAGCACACCTGTGCCTGTTACCAACTGCTTAAGTAAACATGCAGGCCAGGTCATCAATGGCAAGCGAGGGGAGGGATCGAGGGTGCTCTGACAGGAAAGCAGAGTGGTCAGGGTAAGCAGGACAATGAGTGCAGTGAGGGGTGAAAGACTGGAGCTCTGTAATGGGGTCACGAGGTCCTTCTGACAGGGCGGCAGAATGGCAGCAATGAATGGAAACTGCTAAACCTCAGAGGAGGGTGTTTAGAGAACTAGAAGAGGGCCTTCATGGCAAAGGGAGGACGTGCCAATGTGGCCAGACAGAGCCCACACAGAACACAGCCTGGGGCGCTCCGCTGGCCTGATGGCCTGGATGGTAGCAGAGGCTGACCCAGAGTCCCCAGCACAGCTTCCAGAGGTACTGTTCTGGAAAATGTTCTGATGGGGAACAGCTCTCCACCAAGCCTCGTCCCACTCCCTTAACCCCTACCCCCCAGAGAGAGGGCAGAACACAGAATATGAGAAGTCCTTTAATCAAAAACTGCTGTGGCAAAACCAATACAATATTGTAAAGTAAAATAAATTACTTAATAAAAAAAAAAAAAACAGCTTCTGTGAGACTGGGGCAGAGAGGGGGCAAAACATGGGGCAGAGGATGCCCTGGTGGAGGCAGAACAAGAGGCAACAAGCTTGGCCACAGCTTGCCAGTGCCGGAGGTAACAGCTGCTCATCTCGTAGGAAGATACTGGGCTCAACCTGTGAAACAGCAGTCAGGGAATAGCCTCAAGCCAGGGCCAGCCCACAGCCCTGCTCAACAGCCAACGTTGTGGGAAGGGGTATGGAATGTGTAACACTCACTTCAAAGGATCTGGAACTTCTCAGCCAGGTACTGCATGGAGGCTGCAACAGGGAGAGGCAAAAACAGGTGCTCCAGACAGATGGACGTAGAAGCCTGTCCCCCTGTCCCCGTGGGGAACCACCTAGCCCTGCAACCTGAAACCCAGGTACCCCCAGCCCTGATGTGAAGAGCTCTGGGCCTGATCGGGCCCCACTACCAGAATTAAATGTGGAGCCATTTCCTAAAAGGAAACAAAATGTGCCAGCAGCTCTCAAGCTTGGGGCCGTGCCCAAACCATTCAAAAACTGTCTCGCAAAATATCCAACAAGAACCTTAGAGGCCACACCAGATCAACAAGGCATCTCTACAAGTCCTATCAGAAGGAACTCTCTAGGACTCCAATTGGGGGCAGAATGTGCACGCAGTCCACACAGTACATTATTACTTGTCCGCACACCCAGCTGAACATGCCCCACATGCTCCAGGGACACGGTTGCTAGGTTCTCCTCCCCACAGGAATGCTGATCCCTACGAGGCCCCCTGCACTTGCAGCCCACCCCACCCCAAAGGCCCACCCCGCTTCTGCACTAAGAACCCGCTGCTCTCTGTCCCTGGTTCCTCATACCAAGTTGCTCCTTAAGGTCGTTTATTTCGTTCTGTAGCTCCAGACACTAGGCCAGCAGACACAGGAGGAAGAGAAATGGTTAGAATGCACCCGCCTCCCCTCTCCTCCTCCTCTGCTCCCCCCGGGGCCCTCCATCCCAAAGCCAGGTGTCCGGACTGGCAAGGGAAGGACTTTCCTCAGTGGAAAGGAGGTGGGCTCCCTCCCTGGGGTGTGGGATGGGGACAGGGGGGAGGGGGCCCACACATGTCAGTTGAACTTGGACCCAGATCCCAGCATGGGGTTTGGGTGTGCATTTCCAGGAGTCAGAAGAAGCATTACCCGAGGACAGCCCTGCCTTCTGGGTGGCTTCTGCTGCCTTTTCGGTCTTGGGGGATGGTCAGCTGGTTTCTGGTCACCTGACAGGGAAAAGACACACAATCCAGCTTCCAGGCTCCCAGTGAGGTGGAAAGGGCCAAGCAGGGTCTAACGTGAGGTGAGGCAGTGCAACCCTCTGCTAGCATCAAGCCTCCCCTGCTCTGCCGGGCAGGCAGCCCAAGCCTTCTCTCTGGGCCTGCCTCTCCTATTCCACAGGAGCAGCCATTTGACCACGATGGTCGCCAAAGACTGTGGTTCTGGGCTCGAGCCTCCCAGAGCGGCAGCCACAGCCAGCACCTGGGAGAGCAATGTGGGTCAACAGCACGTCACAGAAAAGGCTATTAGCCTGCAGGTCTACGCCGAGAGTAGATGTTGGGGCACTGCCACCAATCACCCCTGCCAAACAAATCCCACACAGAAGGTGATGGGGCCAGGGCCAGCCCTGTGGACACCCTGTTTCCCATGGGAGAAGTGGCCTGAGAGCAAGGCTGAGCCCACAGAAAAGGGAGACTGAGTCAGAGACAGAGGTTTCTGCCCTCACCCCTGGTCTCCACCCCCCATATCAAAACCCAGGACACTCACCTGAGGGGCCAGGCCCTCTGGGCATGACTTCTCCCTTGTTCATGGCCATGGGCTCTGAGTTTCCTGAATCCTGCCCACCTCTGATGCTGAGGTTGGCGCTGCTGGGTTCTCCATGATGCACCCGTGGACAAGATGGCCACGGCCTGTCAGTGGTCAGCTAAAAACAAAGATTTCTCACTGATCTGGAGTAAAGATGTGTGTGTGTGTGTGTGGGTGTGTTTGCGTGCATGGGCGTGCACGTGTGTGTACGAGTGCATTTATGTGTCTATGTCTGTGTGTGAGAGAGCTCGTATGACTCAAGACCAAGCTGAGGTAGAGAACTGGAAAGAGAATTGAAAGGCTGATCTCTTTAGCACATTCTCTGTCAGTCAGCCCCAGGCCAATAGTCAGAGCTGAGCAGGGGACACCAGTGTGGCACTGAGGAAGCCCGGGGTCCCTGCAAGGAAGGTTTGGGGAACAGCCAGGAAGTAGGATTCAGGAGAGTGATGCGTCTAAACACCGAAGCTCTGTGAAGCTTTTAAGGGATCCCCTCAAATCAATTCCCGTCCACGCCAGCCCCAGCCTCGTGGAGGATGGAAACAGGCCAAGGGTGGAGAACCGAGCCCAGCACACCCAAAGTGCTACCTTAACGTTTGTCCCTAGTAAAAGGACCCCAACCTGGCATCCTAATGACTCAGTGACCGAGGGTCACCCAATGACGACCCCTGAGGAATGGAGAGAGGGGAGCACGGGTTGAAGACGTGTGTGCTGGGGAGGGTGGGAAGGGGAAGAGTGGGGAGAGAGGAGGGGGCCTGGCCTACTCACTTGGCCCTTTGGGACTGGGTCTCTATTTGGGTCGTTTTCTTCTGACACTGCCGTTGCTGCCACCCACTCCCGGGCCCGCCTAGCCATGGATTTCTTCCCAGCGCCAGTGTGCTTGGACTCTTTGGCTCCCCAAGGGACCAAGGCATACTTCTTGGACCTCCCAAGCAGCGGGATGCCCGAGATTGGGGGGAATGTGGCCGGATCCAGGGGAGTGGCCGAGACTCCCTGTCCCCAGGAAGGGAAGGTTCTCCCCAGGGCAGGTTTGGAGACGGCCCCAAGGGATTTCTTCTCCTGGACCCTCTTCCTCCTAGGACTGGGCCGTGGCAGTCTGCCTGTAGCGGCAGCTGGGGCTACTCCCGGGTAGCTGGGCAGGCTGCCCCCCTTCCCCCAGAGCATGCTCTGCATTTTCTTAAGGGGTGAGATGTCCTCCTGCTCTGCATCGCCCTGCTTGCCCTGTCTTTCCATAACCGAAATCAATCCTCGCGGAGCCGGGGACAGGCAAGTGCCCGGCACGTTAGGGAGACTCTCCCTGCCTTGGACATTCGAGTGTCTGGGTGTTTCCCCGGGATCCTTGGGGCTGTTCAACTTGGCCTGGCCTCCATCTTTGGGATAAATGCTCACCGTCATAGGCTGTATCTCACTGCACTCATCAGAGGACTCGGAGTCGGAGAACAGCCCGGCTGGGCTTCCTGAGGGGGGCCACTGGCGATCCACAGCCACGTTCAACCTACTCTTGGCGCTTCTCTTAGGGTTCCCCCAGGCCCGGCCCGCCCTGGGTCTGCCGACCCAGAGAGGGCCGGCCTCAGCCCGTGCCGCTTCCCCACACCTTTGGGCAGCCGCGCCGACTGCCGGGACGTGCCTTGACGTCCCGCAAGGCAGACACGTCGCCGACCGCGTGGCTCTCTGGGGACATGTGTCTGCAGATGCCCAGCACGTCCAGTTCGGCCAGCTGCCGCAGGACGGCCGCCACTGACTCGTCAGACAGCTGCTGGGCGTACCCTGTGTCGTCAGCCGGGGAGCCAGGTCGGCCTTCACAGCCCACCAGCACCGGCCCTCCCGCTTCCAGCACCTCCCACTCTGACTCGAAGCCCTCAGGCTCTGGGAAGCCATCCCCGCCCTCACCCTCCCCGCTTCGCGGTGCCCCCGGCTCAGAGGCAGAGTTGGGGCTGGGTCCCCGCGGGGCTGTGGAGCTGGCCTCAAGGCCGCTGGTCTGCTCCCTGCACTCTGAGCCAAAACCTGCTCCCAAAACAAGCAGCTCATCATCTGAGGAGCTCATGTCGCGATCTGGGTGGCCGTCGGACCTGGGGCCGACGACGGTTTATCAACCGGGTCGCGGTCGCGGCGGTGATGGCGGTCAGGGCACCTGAGGCGGGTGGCGTCTGGAGGTGCAGTCGAGCACCACAGGCACCGCACGCAAGAGATCGCCGCAAACGACGCGAGGCTTTCAGCGCGCCAGCGCTGCCGCCTCCTCATTGGTCCGCTTCTAGCCAACCAGCACTCGCCTTGTTTGCTCGTCCCCTTGAGGTGTAACCAATGGGGTCAAGGGCCTCCTCTGGTTTGTTGCCAAGCCCCAAAGCCATGCCGGCAGTTGGCGAGTTGGCTGGTGAAGGTCATGCTGCGAGCGTATCTCTGTCAAGCCTCTCGTCCCACCTCTTCCTGTCCCACCTCCCCTTTCCGGTTAGAGTCACAGCCCTGAGTCCAGACTGTGTACAAAATGGGTGGAGCGGGAGGCTGAGGGACGGGGTGGGGGCGGAGGGGCGGGTACTGAGGGCGCTGGGCGCCTCGCACGTGCTGAAAGCATTTGCCAGCCTTCCTCCCACCACAAGTCTTAGGACCCAATGGGACAATGGCCAGAGGAATCCCACACTCAGTGATGAGTGGTGGGCGTACTTCTCCCTAAGTGGCCAGAGGACAAAGGGATCGTAGGTTTGTTCTGTAACATCTCTGCCTCAACTGCTCCATCAAACGTTCTTGGCAGGCAGATTTGGGGGACAGACTGGGGTTGACCGCACTCCCTCAGGTCTTTCCCCACTCTGAGGCAATTCAGAGAAGAGAGAGTCTCAGTCAGTGTCCAGTTACACCCGCAAAGATGCTCACCCCTGCTGATCCTGGAGATGTAAACTAAAACCACGAATCAGGCTTCACACACTAGGATGACAAGCTTCCAAGTGCTTAACCATTCTGAGAGTGGGAGAGTTTAGGAGCAAACCTCTGTGGCGAAGGTGCAAGAAATACACTTGGGAGGTAATTTGGCAGAATCTATGCAAAGCAACTTACACAACAGAGATCCCCTGCCCGGCACTCTTCCAAGTGCTGTACGTAAACAGTAATGCTTCCTTGTGACACTCCTAGGACTATAGTACTAATGATTACCAGCCTCTTACAGGTGAGGAAACAGTTACTGAGAATTTCGGCCACTGGCCCATGGTCATTTGGCCCATGGGGATCAGTGGTAGAATTGAATCCAAGCAGTCTGACTCCAGAGTCCTTGCTTTGATCCAAAGATCTAAAAAAGCTGGTTTTTTTCCCCTCTATCAGGAAGTCCACTGCCTGGCACATCTTCTGAAATTGAGGGTTTATTTCTAAGATGTCTATTTTACTCCATTGGTCTATTTGTTAATATGGCAGTAACACAGTTTTGATTACTGTAGCTTTGTAATGTTTGGAAATCAAGATGTGTGAGTTCTCTACTTTTTCTTTGTCCAAATTGCTTTGCCTATTAAGGATCTCTTTAGATTCTACTTAAATTTTAGGACAAGTTTTTCTATTTCTGTAAAGCATGCTATTGGGATTTTGATAGGGTTTGCATTGGATCTGTAGATCACTCTGGGTAGTGTGTTAGAAGAACAGATCCAGTGGAGTGTGTGTGTGTGTGTGTGTGTGTGTGTGTTTTTGTGTTTTTGTGTGTGTAAAAGAATTGACTCATTCAATTATAGAGGCTGGTAAGTCCCATGATCTAGAGGGTGAGTTGGCTAGCTGGAGACCCAGAAGAGCCAGTGGTTTAGCTCTGGTCCAGGTTAGGCCTAAGAACCAAACCAGTAGAGCTGATATTTAAGTTTGGGTCTAAAGGCAGGAAAAGAAGCTGATGTCCCAGGTCCAAAGGCTTTCACGCAGGAGGAATTCTCTTACATGAGGAAAGGTTGCCTTTTTGTTTTATTCAGACTATCAGCTGATTAGGTAAAGCCCACCCACATTATCGGGGGAAAATCTGTTTTGCCCAGTTGATTTATTTAAATGTTAATCTCATGAAAAAGCACCCTACAGAAACACCCAGAATAATGTTTGACTAAATATCTAGGCACTCTGTGGACCAGTCAAGCTCACACATAACATTAACCACCTCAGATAGTATGGACTTCTTAACAATATTTAGTATTCCAGTCTGTGCAGACAGATGCCTTTCCATTTATTTGTCTTTTTCAGTTTCTTTCAGCAATGTTTTGTAGTTTGCAGTGTACAAGTTTTTTGACTCCATGCTTGAGGTTATTCCTCAGTATTTTATCCTTTTTTGCATTTCCTTTTCAAATTGTTCTTTGTTAGTGTATAGTAATACAACTGAATTTTGCTTTTGGATTTTGTGTCCTACATCTTTGTTGAATTTGTTTATTAGTTCTACCAGTTGTGTGCGTGTGTTTGTCTGTGTGTGTGTGGGCAGGTGTAATCTTTTGAGTTTTCCATGTACAAAATCACTCTCTCTTCAATAGAGCTAATTTTACTTCTTTCTGATTTGGATGCCTTTTATCTCTTTTGCTTTCCTAACTGCTCTGGCTATGACTTCCAGTTGGTGAATCCTAACGTAATGGTGAGAGCGGGCTTCCTTGCCTTGTTCCTTACCTTAGAAGAAGAGATTTCAGTTTTTCACCACTGAGTATGATGTGAGTTGTGGCCTTTATTATGTTGAGGTAATTTCTTTCTACTCCTAGTCCTTGACTGTTTTTTCTCATGGAGTGATGAATTTTTTATGCATCTATAGAAATGATCCGGAGAAGGCAATGGCACCCCACTCCAGTACTCTTGCCTGGAAAATCCCATGGAAGGAGGAGCCTGGTAGGCTGCAGTCCATGGGGTCGCTAAGAATCAGACACGACTGAGTGACTTCCCTTTCACTTTTCACTTTCAAGCATTGGAGAAGGAAATGGCAACCCACTCCAGTGTTCTTGCCTGGAGAATCCCAGGGACAGAGGAGCCTAGTGGGCTGCCGTCTATGGGGTCACACAGAGTCGGACATGACTGAAGCGACTTAGTAGCAGCAGCATAGAGATGATCATGTGATTTTTGTCCTTCATTCTGTTAATGTGTTTTATTACATTGCTTGATTTTTATATGCAACCAAGGGATAAATCTCTTTTGACCATGGCACATAGTCCTTCTAATGTGCCATTGAATTGTTCTGCTAGTATTTTGTTGAGGATTTTTGCATCTGCATTTGTCCGGGAAAGTGGCCTGTAGTGTTCTTTTCTTTTGGTGCCTTTGATATCAGGATAATGCTGGCCTCATCAAATGAGTTTGGAAGTGTTCCCTCTTCTTCAATTTTTTGGAAGCATTTGAGAAAGATTGGTATTAATTCTTCCAATGTTGGGTGGAATTCTCCAGTGAAGGTATCAGTTTCTGATTTTGTGTGTGTGTGTGTGAGGGGGGAGGGAGAGGTTTGTCATTACCAATTCAATCTCATTATTGGTCTATTGGGTTTTCTGTTTCTCCTTGATTCAGTTCTGGTAGACTGTGTGTTTCTAGACATTTATTCATTTCTTCTAGGTTGTCCAATTTCTTGCCACAATTGTTCATAATATTCTTGTGTAAACCTGTTTTTTATTGTCGCATTGATTGTAAAATTCCCTCTTATATTTATGGTTTATTTATTTTAGTCTTTTTCACTTAGTTAATCTAGGTAAGTTTTTTTTTTTTTAAAAAATTCTTTGTGTATAAAGAAGTTTGCTCACAACAGTGTCGTGTATAAGGGCACAAAACCCTGACTACTATTTACATTTTCATCACAAAAGCTACTAATATCTGTTGAAACTTTACTATGTGCTAGGCCCTCTACATGCATTATGTCATTTAATTCTCACAGCAGCCATGTGAGGTAGACACTAATCTTATTCCTATTTTATATACAAGGCACAAACATGTGATAACTTGTCCAAAGTCAAACATCTAGTAGGTGGTGGAATCAGGATTTAAACTCTGGTCTTTGGGTTTATATAGATACAAATCTGTGCTATACAAGTATTAGAAAAGGAACCATGTTGCAATAAAAGATATACTTGACTGTTCTAAGCGAGAACTCAAGAAATCTGCAAGTGCCTATAAACGTTGTATTGAAACATAAATGTCCAGTACGGATTTCTGGCAACCAGTGGGTGCAGTGGCTCTGAACTTTTGGTTGGGGGGGGGGGGGTATGGGCCCTGTGTTAGTCTGTTCAAGTTGCCAAAACCAAATACCACAGGCTGGATGGCTTAAACACAAGACATTTATTTTCTCATAGTTAGGGATACTAGAAGTCCAAGATCAAGGTGCCAGCAAGTTCAACTCCTGGTGTAGGCACTCCTCTTGTATTGCAGTTGGCCACCTTCCCTCTGTTTCCTCACATGACATTTCCTCTGTGTCTGTATGGAGACAGAGAGAGAGTGCGTACGAGAGATCTGGTAACTCCTCCTCTTGTAAGGATGTCAGATCCTTTGGGATTAGGGCCCCACTCTTACACCTCTGTGTGTGTTGTGCTTGGTCACTCAGTTGTGTCCACCTCTTGGTGACCCCATGAACTGTGGCACACCAGACTCCTCTCTCCATGGGAATTCTCCAGGCAAGAATCCTGGAGTGGGTTGCCATGCCCTCCTCCAGGGGAACTTCCCAACACAGGGATGGAACTCAGGTGTGCCATAGTGCAGGTGGGCTTGTTACCATCTAGCCACCAGGGAAACCCAAGAATACTAGATTGGGTAGCGTATCCCTTCTCCAGGGGTACTTCCCGACACGGGAATAAAAACCTATATTGCAGGCAGATTCTTTACCAGCTCCCTCAATTAACCCTAATTACCTCTCTAAAGGCTCCATCTCCAAATTCAGTCACGTTGAGGGTTAGGACTTTAAGATAGGCATTTGAGGGAAACACAATTCAGCCCATAGACGGACTCCTTTGAGAATCTATTGAAAGCTCTATACACCCTCCCACGAAGACTGTATACATTGCATCCCACAATGCTGCACACAATTTCAGGAAGTTCTTGGAATCCAGGATGAGAGCCACTGTTCTAGGTCACCTTCCTCTTTTCCCAGATGGAGAAGCAAGAGGTTCAGAAAGGGGAAGTGCTTTTCGTCAGGTTAGGAGAGAGGTAGGTCTCCTGATTCCTCATCAAGTGCTTGCCCTACCTTACTCTGCCTTATGTTAGGCCTGTTAGGTCAACAATCCATGGTGACCCCAAAACACTAGAGATTCTGTGGGTGCAGTGAAGGGGAGTGCTTCACCTTGGATGCTCCAGTAAGTAAACAAGGCTCTAGCTATGACTGACAGTAATTGGGACCGATTTCATTGTTTCAAATTAGTCAGGAGGTTGGGAAGAAGCTGCACCAGCTTCAACATACATCCACAAGAGTTCTGAGTGTGAGGCGATGGAGGTGCTTCTGTCCTAACAAACAGCAAAGTGGGGACTGAACAGGTAGAGCTGAACTGTCTGCTGGCCTGGACATGGCACTGTCCCTCTACTCTCAGATTCCTCATTTGTACACCCCTCAGGAGTAGACCTGTTAGATTTCTACATGAGATTATCTAGCTCTAATATTCTGTACATCTGTGATTCTGGGGCAGTAACCATGCGGGAAAAATTAGCTGAGGCATTTGGGTCCTAGTTCAGTTCAGTTCAGTCCCTCAGTCATGTCTGACTCTTTGGGACCCCATGAACTGCACCACGCCAGGCCTCCCTGTCCAACCCCAACTCCCAGAGCTCACCCAGACTCAAACTCATGTCCATCGAGTCGGTGATGCCATCCAGCCATCTCATCCTCTGTCGTCCCCTTCTCCTCCTGCCCCCAATCCCTCCCAGCATCAGAGTCTTTTCCCACGAGTCAACTCTTCATTTGAGGTGGCCTAAATATTAGAATTTCAGCTTTAGCATCAGTCCTTCCAAAGAACACCCAGGACTGATCTCCTTTAGAATGGCCAAATCTTTTAATCATGGGCAAATCAATTTTTTTTCAAAATGTCTTCTGATGGTGTCCAATAATTAGCAATAAAGCACATGTACTTTAAAGAGATGAAAAATGCTGAAAAAGCACGAGAAGACCCTTTACACGCTCAGTCATTTAAGGTAAAGTCTCAACAAAAATGTTTCCTCAATTTCTGTTTCAGCTCCATCCTTAAACAGGGAGGCGAATTATAATAGCTGGAATTCTGAACAACAAGGTTAGAAGATCAGATCAGTCGCTCAGTTGTGTCCGACTCTTTGCGACCCCATGAACCGCAGCACGCCAGGCCTCCCTGTCCATCACCAGCTCCCGGAGGTCACCCAGACTCATACCCATCGAGTCAGTGATGCCATCCAGCCATCTCATCCTCTGTCGTCCCCTTCTCCTCCTGCCCTCAATCCCTCCCAGCAGCAGAGTCTTCTCCAGTGAGTCAACTCTTCGTATGAGGTGGCCAAAGTACTGGAGTTTCAGCTTTAGCATCATTCCTTCCAAAGAAATCCCAGGGCTGATCTCCTTCAGAATGGACTGGTTGGATCTCCTTGCAGTCCAAGGGACTCTCAAGAGTCTTCTCCAACACCACAGTTCAAAAGCATCAATTCTTCGGCACTCAGCCTTCTTCACAGTCCAGCTCTCACATCCATACATGACCACAGGGAAGACCATAGCCTTGACTAGGCGAACCTTTGTTGGTAAAGTGATGTCTCTGCTTTTGAATATGCTATCTAGGTTGGTCATAAGTTTCCTTCCAAGGAGTAAGCGTCTTTTAATTTCATGGCTACAGTCACCATCTGCAGTGATTTTGGAGCCCAGAAAAATAAATTCTTACACTGTTTCCACTGTTTCTCCATCTATTTCCCATGTAGTGATGGGACCAGATGCCATGATCTTCGTTTTCTGAATGTTGAGCTTTAAGCCAACCTTTTCACTCTCCACTTTCACTTTCATCAAGAGGCTTTTTAGCCCCTCTTCACTTTCTGCCATAAGAGTCGTGTCATCTGCATATCTGAGGTTATTGATATTTCTCCCAGCAATCTTGATTCCAACTTCTGTTTCTTCCAGTCCAGCATTTCTCATGATGTACTCTGCATATAAGTTAAATAAACATGGTGACAATATGCAGCCTTGACGTACTCCTTTTCCTATTTGGAACCAGTCTGTTGTTCCATGTCCAGTTCTAACTGTTGCTTCCTGACCTGCATACAGATTTCTCAAGAGGCAGATCAGGTGGTCTGGTATTCCCATCTCTTTCAGAATTTTCCATAGTTTATTGTGATCTACACAGTCAAAGGCTTTGGCATAGTCAATAAAGCAGAAGTAGATGTTTTTCTGGAACTCTCTTGCTTTTTCCATGATCCAGCTAGAACAGTATTTATAATAGGAAGTATTATGTTATCTTTAGGCAGAGTGGTGGCCCCAGAAAATGACTCTTGTTTCATTTCATCAATCAATGAGCATTTAAAAAACAGGACATTCTTCCTATTGACCCTATCAATGCCACAAACCAGTGTGGAGCCTTCACTTGGGCCACAAGACTAGAAACAAAAGCAGGGGCACTCACTGCGGGGTGGAGGCTAACATTTCAGGATAATTCTTTCAGCTTTGCTCCCTACAAAGAACAAGGAAAGGGCTTGAAGGGCTGTGCACACCCACCTCCTGCTTCTGTGCCAGTGGAAGGTGGGAGCACACCCAGTCTAGCACATCAATGGTCTCAGTTTCTGTCTGAGGAGAAAGAAGAAGAAAAGAGCTGCTGCCGCGGGGAGCCGGGGTGAAGGCTGGTGTTGAGATAGAAGTGTCAAATGGGCAAGGGAGATGCCGCGCATCCAACCACCAGCACCATCACCACCACCACCTTTAATGGCACAAATAAGCCCCTCAGTCTCAGGGGTTAAGAGACTAATCACAAAGAGCAGGAGGAACTCCAAAGGCATGGCATCTGGCCCTTCCCAACAAACAGCCTTAGACGATCCTGCCCTCGCCTGGTCAAATCGGTGTATTACAATGCAGGGACATCGCTCTGGATTTCTTGCCTTCATTTCTTTTTCTCAAGTTCTTGGTGCTCCACCTCTGAGAGGAAGTGGATGGGGAGGGGAGAAGTCTCTGAGAAACTGTATCCAAATACATCACTTCTGTGAGTTTCAGCACAAGTTCACAATTAAATTCTGAATGATAATGTATTACCCAAAAATGGAGTATTTATTAAAAATTGAGATTGATATTATAATTATATAAGCATAACTTTATTACTTTTCATTACAAAGGTATGAGTTCTCAAAAACATAGCTATTAATGTAGATGAAATAAGGTTACTAAACTCAATTAGATATGTTATAAACAAAGAAAGTAACTTGGTTCTAATTCTGGTTAGAACATAATTACAATATGCTTATACTGGGATGTTTTTCCCTAAGCTTTATATTTTTCTTCAATTATAGTGAAACATAACATAGATAGAGAAAAAGTCACAATGTATACGTGGGGTCAATAATAGATTATCAATTGCACACCCCCAAGACACAGAAGGGGATAGTGTCAGCTTCCCCCAAATCTCCTGAATTTTCCCTGTCTTATCTTAGCCTTGTTCCTTCAAGGAGAATAGGCACACTCTTACTTATATGCCATCCTTTCTTCACTTTTCCTCAAAAATTGTATACTA
The DNA here is from genome assembly GCA_935064755.1 of Tragelaphus eurycerus. NCBI lineage: Eukaryota > Metazoa > Chordata > Mammalia > Artiodactyla > Bovidae > Tragelaphus > Tragelaphus eurycerus. Next base: position 18,183,963 of record CAKXYN010000046.1, on the reverse strand, counting down.
TATGTGTACACACACACACACACACACACATATATATATATATATATCAGCTCAGTTCAGTCGTGTCCAACTCTTTGTGACCCCATGAATCACAGCATGACAGGCCTCCCTGTCCATCACCAACTCCTTGAGTTCACTCAGACTCATGTCCATCGAGTCAGTGATGCCATCCAGCCATCTCATCCTCTGTTGTCCCCTTTTCCTCCTGCCCTCAATCACTCCCAGCATCAGAGTCTTCTCCATTGAGTCAACTCTTCGCATGAGGTCGCAAAAGTACTGGAGTTTCAGCTTTAGCATCATTCCTTCCAAAGAAATCCCAAGGCTGATCTCCTTCAGAATGGACTGGTTGGATCTCCTTGCAGTCCAAGGGACTCTCAAGAGTCTTCTCCAACACCACAGTTCAAAAGCATCAATTCTTCGGTGCTCAGCCTTCTTCACAGTCCAACTCTCACATCCATACCTGACCACAGGAAAAACCATAGCCTTGACTAGATGGATCTTTGTTGGCAAAGTAATGTCCCTGGTTTTGAATATGCTATCTAGGTTGGACATAACTTTCCTTCCAAGGAGTAAGCGTCTTTTAACTTCATGGCTGCAGTCACCATCTGCAGTGATTTTGGAGCCCAAAAATATAAAGTCTGACAAAGTTTCTACTATTTCCCCTTCTATTTCCCATGAAGTGATGGGACCAGATGCCATGATTTTCGTTTTCTGAATGTTGAGCTTTAAGCCAACTTTTTCATTCTCCAATTTCACTTTCATCAAGAGGCTTTTTAGTTCCTCTTCACTTTCTGCCATAAAGGTGGTGTCATCTGCATATCTGAGGTGATTGATATTTCTCCCAGCAATCTGGATTCCAGCTTGTGTTTCTTCCAGCCCAGCGTTTCTCATGATATACTCTGCATATAAGTTAAATAAGCAGGGTGAAAATATACAGCCTTGATGTACTCCTTTTCCTATTTCGAACCAGTCTGTTGTTCCATGTCCAGTTTTAACTGTTGCTTCTTGACCTGCATACAGATTTCTCAAGAGGCAGATCAAGTGATCTGGTATTCCCATCTCTTTCAGAATTTCCTACAGTTTATTGTGATCCACAGAGTAAAAGGCTTTGGCATAGTCAATAAAGCAGAAATAGATGTTTTTCTGGAACTCTCTTGCTTTTTCCATGATCCAGTGGATGTTGGCAATTTGATCTCTGGTTCCTCTGCCTTTTCTAAAACAAGCTTGAACATCTTGAAGTTCACGGTTCACGTATTGCTGAAGCCTGGCTTGGAGAATTTTGAGCATTACTCTACTAGCGTGTGAGATGAATGCAATTCTGCGGTAGTTTGAGCATTTTTTGGCATTGCCTTTCTTTGAGATTAGAATGAAAATGGACCTTTTCCAGTCCTGTGGCCACTGCTGAGTTTTCCAAATTTGCTGGCATATTGAGTGCAGCACTTTCACAGCATCATCTTTCAGGATTTGAAATAGCTCAACTGTTTTATATATAGATATAGATATAGATATATATAGAGATATAGATATAAAATGTTATGAGTTGTGTTGACAGCTACTTACAGTTTTATGAGTGGAATTGTTAAATATATCTGTGTTGCTTCTTGGTTTTTAATCAATGTTAAATTTGTAAGATTCATGCCTATTCTGTGTAGTGGTAGATTGTATATTTTTGCTGATGAAATTGTATTTATTCACATGAAGAGTACCTCCCAGATCTTTTGGATTTGAAGCTGGCAGAGCTTAATTTTGGGAGAGCCAGAGGGCCATGGGAAGCAGACTCCACTCTTAAAGGGGGCGTACAAAATCTCACATGCTCCAGGACACAGGCCTGAAGCAATAATTTGAAAGCAGCTGGGATCAGAGGCAGCTGCTGATCTTGGAGAGCCTCCCAGAGAGGCAAGAGGCAGCTGGATTCACCCTGGGGACACAGGCACTGGAGGCAGCCACTTTGCATAGCTCCATCAACCATGTGGACACTGGTGCTGGCAAGTGCCATTTTGGAATCCTCCTTCCAGCTCACCAGCACCAGTGCCCAGACTTGCCCGTCAGCCTGTAGGCAGTAATACTAGGACAGGACAAGCTATTAGCCAGGCAGAGACACAGCCCCACCCACAAGCAAGCCTGCTGCCTTAAGATTCCTTGGAGCTGGACCTGTCAATCAGAGGCCCTAACACACCACACTGGCCCCAATCACCAGTGAGAAGGCACTAAGCCCAGGACTCCAGGGTCTTGCAGTCAGAGACCCTGTGACCTAGTTCCTGCCCACAGTGCTCGTCACTAGCCTGAGGACCAGTTTTACCCATCAGTGGGTAGGCACCAGCCCTAGTATGCCCTGGACCCGGCCCCAGCCACCCATGGCCCCAAACACCAACTCCTGGACTCTTCCAGGGCCCTGAAGCCAGAGAACCCAAGAACCAGCTCCACAAACCAGCAGGCAGACAACAGAAACCAGAGTAACTCCAGCCCTGCAACCTGACGTACCAGGAAAAAACAAAGGGGCCCCACCCCATAATATGTGAATCAACATCTGATGCAACCTGATGCGAAGAGCCGACTCATTGGGAAAGACCCTGAAGCTGGGAAAGATTGAAGGCAGGAGGAGAAGGGGACAACAGAGGATCAGATGTTTGGATGCATCAAGTCAGTGATACCTCACTGACTCAATGGACATGAGTTTGAGCAACCTCTGGAAAACCATGAAGGACAGGGAAGCCTGGCATGCTGCAGTTCATGGGTGGCAAAGAGTGGGAAACGACTGAGCTACTGAACAACAATAATTTCTATTGCATATAATCCTGCAAGCTTAAAACATACTTCTCTCCCCACTATGCATCAACATCAAATGAATAAGCATAGCCTTCTGCTGACGTAGGTAGGGCTAGCTCCTACATTGCTGGCTATGGGGTCCTAGGTGTCCCAAAGTTCATCTTGTCCTGCTGGTGAGTGTGGCTGTTTCTGGGGGCAGCGGGCTGACATGCCAAGGTATCCTGAGGCTGGTTTGTCCTGCCATTGACTGAGTTTGGGGTCCAGGGTGTCCTGGGGGTAGTGCCAGCTCACTCATTGTTGGAGCTCTGTTTCTGTTCCTGGGTCCCTAGCTGCAGGGCCCTGGGGGTCCCAGAGCTGGTTTCAGTCCACTGTTGGGTGGGGCCAGTTCCTGACATGGCTGGCTGTGGGGTTCTAGATGCCCCATAGGGGGCTTTCACACACTGCAGTATGGGGCCAGATTCCAGAGCTGCTGGCTGAGAGCTCCAAAGTGTCCCAGACCTGGTGTCTCCTTGCTGGTACACTGTGCTGGGACTCAGTGGCTCTTGGGGCTGGTGTGGGCCTGCTGGTGGGTGGGCTTTTTCCTGGTATGGCAGGCTGCAGGGCTGGAGTTACTCTGGTTGCTGTTGTCTGCCTGCCGGTGTGTGGAGCTCGTTCTTGGGTTCTCTGGCTTCAGGGCCCTGGAAGAGTCCATGAGTTGGTGTTTTGGGCCATGGGTGGCTGGTGCTGGGTCCAGGGCATACTAGGGCTGGTGCCTACCCACTGATGGGTAAACTTGTCCTGGGGCTAGCAATGACCTGCTGTGGGCAGGAACTAGGTCCCAGGGTCTCTGACTGCAGGACCCTGGGGTCCTGGGCTTAGTGCCTTCTCACTAGTGTACAGGGCCAGTGTGGTGTGTTGGGGCCTCTGATTGACAGGTCCAGCTCCAGGGAGTCTTAAGGCAGCAGGTTGCTTGTGGGTGGGGCTGCGTCTCTGCCTGGCTAATAGCTTTTTCTGTCCTAGTATTACTGCCTACAGGCTGACGGGCTGGTCTGGTCACTGGTGCTGGTGAGCTGGAGGGAGGATTCCAAAATGGCACTTGCCAGCACCAGTGTCCACGTGGTCGATGGAGCTATGCAAAGTGGCTGCCTCCAGTGCCTGTGTCCCCAGGGTGAGTCCAGCTGCCTCTTGCCTCTCTGCGAGGCTCTCCAAGATCAGCAGCTATCTCTGATCCCGGCTGCTTTCAAATTGTTGCTTCAGGCCTGTGTCCTGGAGCATGTGAGATTTTGCACGCCCCCTTTAAGAGTAGAGTCTGATTCCCATGGCCCTCTGGCTCTCCCAAAATTAAGCTCTGCCAGCTTCAAATCCAAAAGTTCTGGGAGGTCCTCTTCATGTGAATAAATACAATTTCATCAGCAAAAATATACAAACTACCACTACACAGAATAGGCATGAATCTTACAAATTTAACATTGATTAAAAACCAAGAAGCAACACAGATATATTTAACAATTCCATTCATATAACTGTAAGTAGCTGTAAACACTAACTCATAATATTATATGTATGTATATAGATATATGTAATATATAGTATTAAATTTTTGAGGAAAAGGGAAGAAAGGATGGCATATAAGTAAGAGTGTGCCTATTCTCCTTGAAGAAGGACCGGGGCTAAGATAAGACAGGGAAATTTGAGGAGTGTTGGGGGATGTCGACACTATTCCCTTATGTGACTTGGGGGTAAACACTTGATAATCGATTATTAAACTCCACGTATATATTGTGACTTTTTCCTCTATCTATGTTACGTTCCAGTATATTTGGAGAAAAATATAATGCTTAGGGAAATAACATCCCAGTATAAGCATATTGTAATTATGTTCTAACCAGAAGTAGAACCAAAGTTACTTTCTTTGTTTATAACATATCTAACTGAGCTTAGTAATCTTATTTCATCTACATTAATAGCGATATTTTTGAGAACTCATACCTTTGTAATGAAAAATAATAAAGTGATGCTTACATAATTATAATATCAATCTCAATTTTTAATAAATATTCCATATTTGGGTAGTACATTATCATTCAGAATTTAATTGTGAACTTGTGCTGAAACTCACAGAAGTGAGGTATTTGGATATAGTTTCTCAGAGACTTCTCCCCTCCCCATTCACTTCCTCTCAGAGGTGGAGCACCAAGAACTTGAGAAAAAGAAATGAAGGCAAGAAATCCAGAGCGATGTCCCTGCACTGTAATACACCGATTTGACCAGACGAGGGCAGGATCGTCTAAGGCTGTTTGTTGGGAAGGGCCAGATGCCATGCCTTTGGAGTTCCTCCTGCTCTTTGTGATTAGTCTCTTAACCCCTGAGACTGAGGGGCTTATTTGTGCCAATATGGTGGTGATGGTGATGGTGCTGGTGGTTGGATGCGCGGCATCTCCCTTGCCCATTTGACACTTCTATCTCAACACCAGCCTTCACCCCAGCTCCCCTGCTTTTGTTTCTAGTCTTGTGGCCCAAGTGAAGGCTCCACACTGGTTTGTGGCATTGATAGGGTCAATAGGAAGAATGTCTTGTTTTTTAAATGCTCATTGATTGATGAAATGAAACAAGAGTCATTTTCTGGGGCCACCCTCTGCCTAAAGATAGCATAACTCTTCCCATTATAAATATTGTTCCATCTTCTAACCTTGTTGTTCAGAATTCCAGCTGTTATAATTCACCTCCCTGTTTAAGGATGGAGCTGAAAGAGAAATTGAGGAAACATTTTTGTTGAGACTTTACTTTAAATCACTGAGCGTGTAAAGGGTCTTCTCGTGCTTATTTGGGATTTTTCATCTCTTTAAAGTACACGTGCTTTACTGCTAATTATTGGACACCATCAGAAGACATTTTGAAAAAATATTGTTTTGCCCATGATTCTAGGGCCATTCTAAAGGAGATCAGTCCTGGGTGTTCTTTGGAAGGACTGATGCTAAAGCTGAAATTCTAATATTTTGGCCACCTCAAATGAAGAGTTGACTCGTGGGAAAAGATTCTGATGCTGGGAGGGATTGGGGGCAGGAAGAGAAGGGGACGACAGAGGATGAGATGGCTGGATGGCATCACCGACTCGATGGACATGAGTTTGTGTCTGGGTGAGCTCCGAGAGTTGGGGATGGACAGGGAGGCCTGGCTCTGTGCAATTGATGGGGTCCCAAAGAGTCGGACATGACTGAATGACTGAATTGAACTGAATTACGACCCAAATGCCTCAGCTGATTTTTCCCGCACGATTCCTGCCCCAGAAGCACAGATGTACAGAATATTAGAGCTAGATAATCTCATGTAGAAATCTAACAGGTCTACTCCTGAGGGGTGTACAAATGAGGAATCTGAGAGTAGAGGGACAGTGCCATGTCCAGGCCAGCAGACAGTTCAACTCTACCTGTTCAGTCCCCACTTTGCTGTTTGTTAGGACAGAAGCACCTCCATCGCCTCACACTCAGAACTCTTGTGGATGTATGTTGAAGCTGGTGCAGCTTCTTCCCAACCTCCTGACTAATTTGAAACAATGAAATCGGTCCCAATTACTGTCAGTTATAGCTAGAGCCTTGTTCACTCACTGGAGCATCCCAGGTGAAGCACTCCCCTTCACTGCACCCACAGAATCTCTAGTGTTTTGGGGTCACCGTGGATCGCTGACCTAACAGGCCTAACACAAGACACAGTGAGGTAGGGCAAGCACTTGATGAGGAATCAGGAGACCTACCTCTCTCCTAACCTGACGAAAAGCACTTCCCCTTTCTGAACCTCTTGTTTCTCCATCTGGGAAAAGAGGAAGGTGACCTAGAACAGTGGCTCTCAACCTGGATTCCAAGAACTTCCTGAAATTGTGTGCAGAGATGTGGGAGGCGATATATACAGTCTTCTTGGGAGGGTGTATAGAGCTTTCAATAATTCTCAAAGGAGTTCGTCTATGGGCTGAATTGTGTTGCCCTCAAATGCCTATCTTAAAGTCCTAACCCTCAACATGACTGAATTTGGAGATGGAGCCTTTAGAGAGGTAATTAGGGTTAAATGAGGGAGCTGGTAAAGAATCTGCCTGCAATATAGGTTTTGATTCCCGTGTCGGGAAGTACCCCTGGAGAAGGGATACGCTACCCAATCTAGTATTCTTGGGCTTCCCTGGTGGCTAGACGGTAACGAGCCCACCTGCACTATGGCACACCTGAGTTCCATCCCTGTGTTGGGAAGTTCCCCTGGAGGAGGGCATGGCAACCCACTCCAGGATTCTTGCCTGGAGAATTCCCATGGAGAGAGGCGTCTGGTGTGCCACAGTTCATGGGGTCACCAAGAGGTAGACACAACTGAGTGACCAAGCACAACACACACAGAGGTGTAAGAGTGGGGCCCTAATCCCAAAGGATCTGACATCCTTACAAGAGGAGGAGTTACCAGATCTCTCACACGCACTCTCTCTCTGTCTCCATACACACACAGAGGAGATGTCATGTGAGGAAACAGAGGGAAGGTGGCCAACTGCAATACAAGAGGAGTGCCTACACCAGGAGTTGAACTTGCTGGCACCTTGATCTTGGACTTCTAGTATCCCCAACTATGAGAAAATAAATGTCTTGTGTTTAAGCCATCCAGCCTGTGGTATTTGGTTTTGGCAACTGGAACAGACTAACACAGGGCCCATAACCAAAAAAAAAAAAAAAAAAAAAGGTTCAGAGCCATTGCACCGACTGGTTGACAGAAACCCATCCTGGACATTCATGTTTCAATGCAATGTTTTTAGGCACTTGCAGATTTCTTGAGTTCTCGCTTAGAACAGTGAAGTATATCTTTTATTGCAACATGCTTCCTTTTCTAATAGTTGTATGGCACAGATTTGTATCTATATAAACCGAAAGCCCAGAGTTTAAATCCTGATTCCACCACCTACTAGATGTTTGACTTTGGACAAATTATCACATGTTTGTTTCTTGTATTTAAACTAGGGATAAGATTAGTGTCTACCTCACATGGCTGCTGTGAGAATTAAATGACATAATGCATGTAGAGGGCCTAGCACATAGTAAAGTTTCAACAGATATTAGTAGCTTTTGTGATGAAAATGTAAATAGTAGTCAGGGTTTTTTGCCCTTATACACAACACTGTTGTGAGCAAACTTCTTTATACACAAAGAATTTTTTTAAAAATACTTACCTAGATTAACTAAGGGAGAAGGCAATGGCACCCCACTCCAGTACTCTTGCCTGGAAAATCCCATGGATGGAGGAGCCTGGTGGGCTGCAGTCCATGGGGTCGCTAAGAGTCGGACACGACTGAGCGACTTCACTTTCACTTTTTCGCTTTCATGCATTGGAGAAGGAAATGGCAACCCACTCCAGTTTTCTTGCCTGCAGAATCCCAGGGGCAGGAGAGCCTTGTGGGCTGACGTCTATGGGGTCACGCGGAGTCACACACGACTGAAGTGACTTAGCAGCAGCAGCAGCAGATTAACTAAGAGAAAAAGACTAAAATAACTAAAATCATAAATAAAAGAGGGGATATTACAATCGATGCGACAATAACAAAGAGGATTACACAAGAATATTATGAACAATTGTGGCAAGAAATTGGACAACCTAGAAGAAATGAATAAATTTCTAGAAACACACAATCTACCAGAGCTGAATCAAGGAGAAACAGAAAACCCAACAGACCAATAATGAGATTGAATTGGTAATGACAAACTTCTACCTCCCCCCAACACACACACACAAAATCAGGAACTGATAGCTTCACTGGAGAATTCCACCAAACATTGGAAGAATTAATACCAATCTTTCACAAATGCTTCTAAAAAATTGAAGAAGAGGGAACACTTCCAAACTCATTTGATGAGGCCAGCATTATCCCGATACCAAAGGCACCAAAGGAAAAGAACACTACAGGCCACTTTCCCCGGACAAATGCAGATGCAAAATCCTCAACAAAATACTAGCAGAACAATTCAATGGCACATTAGAAGGACTATGTGCCATGGTCAAAAAGGATTTATCCCTTGGTTGCATATAAAAATCAATCAATGTAATAAAACATATTAACAGAATGAAGGACAAAAATCACATGATCATCTCTATAGATGCATAAGAAATTCATCACTCCATGATAAAAAACAGTCAAAGAAATAGGAGTAGAAACAAATTACCTCAACATAATAAAGGCCACAACTCACATCGTACTCAGTGGTGAAAAACTGAAATCTCTTCTTCTAAGGTAAGGAACAAGGCAAGGAAGCCCACTCTCACCATTATGCTACGATTCAACAACTGGAAGTCATAGCCAGAGCTGTTAGGAAAGCAAAAGAGATAAAAGGCATCCAAATGAGAAAGAAGTAAAATTAGCTCTATTGAAGAGAGCGCGATTTTGTACATGCAAAGCTCAAAAGATTACATGCGCCCACACACACACACACAAACACATGCACACAACTGGTAGAAGTGATAAAAAAAATTCAACAAAGTTGTAGGAAACAAAATCCGAAAGCAAAATTCAGTTGTATTTCTATATACTAACAAAGAACAATTTGAAAAGGAAATTAAGAAAACAATTCCATTGACATTAGCAGCAAAAAAGGATAAAATACTGAGGAATAACCTCAAGCAAAGAGTCAAAAAACTTGTACACTGCAAACTACAAAACATTGCTGAAAGAAACTGAAAAAGACAAATAAATGGAAAGGCATCTGTCTGTACAGATTGGAATACTAAATATTGATAAGAAGTCCATACCATCTGAGGTGGTTAACATTATGTGTCAGCCTGACTGGTCCACAGAGTGCCTAGATATTTAGTCAAACATTATTCTGGTGGTGTTTCTGTAGGGTGCTTTTTCATGAGATTAACATTTAAATAGATCAACTGGGCAAAATAGATTTTCCCCCGATAATGTGGGTGGGCTTTACCTAATCAGCTGATCAGATCCCCCCCCCCCCTCCCCCCCCCCCCGTCTAGACTCGCATCCATCGGGTCAGTTGCCACCCCCCCCCCCCCCCCCCCCCCCCCCCCCCCCCCTCCTCCCCCTCCCCCCCCCCCCCCCATTCCTCCCCCCACCAACTCTTCTCCACCCCCCCCCCCCCCCCCTCCCCCCCCCCCCTCCCCCCCCCACTCCCCCCCCCACCAACCCTTCTCCAATGAGTCAACTCTTCGCATGAGGTGGCCAAAATACTGGAGTTTCAGCTTTAGCATCATTCCTTCTAGAGAAATTCCAGGATTGATCTCCTTCAGAATGGACTGATTGGATCTCCTTGCAGTCCAAGGGACTCTCAAGAGTCTTCTCCAACACCACAGTTCAAAAGCATCAATTCTTCGGCGCTCAGCCTTCTTCACAGTCCAGCTCTCACATCCATACATGACCACAGGAAAGACCATAGCCTTGACTAGGCGAACCTTTGTTGGTAAAGTAATGTCTTTGCTTTTGAATATGCTATCTAGGTTGGTCATAACTTTCCTTCCAAGGAGCAAGCGTCTTTTAATTTCATGGCTGCAGTCACCATCTGCAGTGATTTTGGAGCCCAGAAAAACAAAGTCTGACACTGTTTCCACTGTTTCCCCATCTATTTCCCATGCAGTGATGGGACCAGATGCCATGATCTTCGTTTTCTGAATGTTGAGCTTTAAGCCAACCTTTTCACTCTCCACTTTCACTTTCATCAAGAGGCTTTTTAGCCCCTCTTCACTTTCTGCCATAAGAGTGGTGTCATCTGCATATCGGAGGTTATTGATATTTCTCCCGGCAATCTTGATTCCAACTTGTGTTTCTTCCAGTCCAGCATTTCTCATGATGTACTCTGCATATAAGTTAAATAAACATGGTGACAATATGCAGCCTTGACGTACTCCTTTTCCTATTTGGAACCAGTCTGTTGTTCCATGACCAGTTCTAACTGTTGCTTCCTGACCTGCATACAGATTTTTTAAGAGGCAGATCAGGTGGTCTGGTATTCCCATCTCTTTCAGAATTTTCCACAGTTTATTGTGATCCACACAGTCAAAGGCTTTGGCATAGTCAATAAAGCAGAAATAGATGTTTTTCTGGAACTCTCTTGCTTTTTCCATGATCCAGCGGATGTTGGCAATTTGATCTCTGGTTCCTCTGCCTTTTCTAAAACCAGCTTGAACATCAGGAAGTTCACGGTTCACATATTGCTGAAGCCTGGCTTGGAGAATTTTGAGCATTACTTTACTAGCGTGTGAGATGAGTGCAATTGTGCGGTAGTTTGAGCACTCCTTGGCATTGCCTTTCTTTGGGATTGGGATGAAAACTGACCTTTTCCAATCTTGTGGCCACTGCTGAGTTTTCCAAATTTGCTGGCATATTGAGTGTAGCACTTTCACAGCATCATCTTTCAGGACTTGGAATAGCTCCACTGGAATTCCATCACCTCCACTAGCTTTGTTCATAGTGATGCTTTCTAAGGCCCATTTAACTTCACATTCCAAGATGTCTGGCTCTAGGTCAGTGATCACATCATCATGATTATCTGGGTCTTGAAGCTCTTTTTTGTACAGTTCTTCTGTGTATTCTTGCCACCTCTTCTTAATATCTTCTGCTTCTGTTAGGTCCACACCATCTCTGTCCTTTATCGTGCCCATCTTAGCATGAAGTGTTCCTTTGGTATCTCTGATTTTCTTGAAGAGATCCCTAGTCTTTCCCATTCTGTTGTTTTCCTCTATTTCTTTGCATTGATCACTGAAGAAGGCTTTCTTATCTCTTCTTGCTATTCAGTCTGAATAAAACAAAAAGGCAACCTTTCCTCATGTAAGAGAATTCCTCCTGCGTGAAAGCCTTTGGACCTGGGACATCAGCTTCTTTTCCTGCCTTTAGACCCAAACTTAAATATCAGCTCTACTGGTTTGGTTCTTAGGCCTAACCTGGACCAGAGCTAAACCACTGGCTCTTCTGGGTCTCCAGCTAGCCAACTCACTCTCTAGATCTTGGGACTTACCAGCCTCTATAATTGAATGAGTCAATTCTTTTACACACACACACACACACACACACACACACCTCCACTGGATCTGTTCGTTTAACACACTACCCAGAGTGATCTACAGATCCACTGTAAACCCTATCAAAATCCCAATTGCATGCTTTACAGAAATACAAAAACTTGTCCTAAAATTTAAGTAGAATCTAAAGAGATCCTTAATAGGCAAAGCAATTTGGACAAAGAAAAATAGAGAACTCACACTTCTTGATTTCCAAACATTACAAAGCTACAGTAATCAAAACTGTGTGTTACTGCCATATTAACAAATAGACCAATGGAGTAAAATAGACATCTTAGAAATAAACCCTCAATTTTAGAAGATGTGCCAGGCAGTGGACTTCCTGATAGAGGGGGGAGGGAAATCAGCTTTTTTAGATCTTTGGATCTAAGCAAGGACTCTGGAGTCAGACTGCTTGGGTTCAACTCTACCACTGATCCCCATGGGCCAAATGACCATGGGCCAGTGGCCGAAATTCTCAGTAACTGTTACCTCACCTGCAAGAGGCTGGTAATCACTAGTACTATAGTCCTAGGAGTGTCACAAGGAAGCATTACTATTTAAGTACAGCACTTAGAAGAGTGCCGGGCATGGAGTCTCTGCTGTGTAAGTTGCTTTGCATAGATTCTGCCAAATTACCTCCAAAATGGGTTTCTTGGAACACTGCCACAGAGGATTGCTCCTAAACTCTCCCACTCTTAGAATGGTTAAGCACTTGGAAGCTTCTCATCCTAGTGTGTGAAGCCCAATTCGTGGTTTTAGTTTACATCTCCAGGATCAGCAGGGGTGAGCATCTTTGCGGGTGTAACTGGACACTGACTGAGACTCTCTCTTCTCTGAATTGCCTCAGAGTGGGGAAAGACCTGAGGGAGTGAGGTCAACCCCAGTCTGTCCCCCAAATCTGCCTGCCAAGAACGTTTGATGGAGCAGTTGAGGCAGAGATGTTACAGAACAAAACTACGATCCCTTTGTCCTCTGGCCACTTAGGGAGAAGTACGCCCACCACTCATCACTGAGTGCGGGATTCCTCTGGCCATTCTCGCATTGGGTCATAAGACTTGTGGTGGAAGTAAGGCTGGCAAATGCTTTCAGCGGGCAAACAAGGCGCGTGCTGCTTGGCGGGAAGTGTACCAATGAGGAGGCGGCAGCTCTGGTGTGCTGAAAGCCTCGCGTCATTTGCAGCGAGATTTCTTCTGTGCGGTGCCTGTGGTGCTTGACAACACCTCCAGACGTCACCCGCCTCAGGTGCCCTGACCGCCATCACCGCCGCCACTGCGACCCGGTTGATAAACCGTCGCCGTCCCAGGTCCGGCGGCCACCCAGATCGCGACATGAGCTCCTCAGATGATGAGGTGCTTGTTTGGGGACTGGGTTTCGGCTCAGAGTGGGGGGAGCAGACCAGCGGCCTTGAGGCCGGCTCCATAGCCCCGCGGGGACCCAGCCCCGACCCTGGCTCCGAGCCAGGGGCACCGCGAAGCCACAAGAGTGAGGGCCCGGATGGCTTCCCAGAGCCTGAGGGCTTCGAGTCAGAGTGGGAGGTGCTGGAAGCGGGAGGGCCGGTGCTTTGGGCTAAGAAGGCCGACCTGGCTCCCCGGCTGACGACACAGGGTACGCCCTGCAGCTGTTGACGAGTCAGTGGCGGCCATCCTGCAGCAGCTGGCACACCTGGACTTGCTGGGCATCCACAGACACATGTCCCAGGAGAGCCACCCGGTCGGCGACGTGTCTGCCTTGCAGGTCATCAAGGCGCGTCCGGGCAGTCGAGGTGCAGCCGCCCAGAGGTGTGGGGAAGCGGCACGGGCTGAGGCCGGCCCTCTCTGGGTCAGCAGACCCAGGGCGGGCCGGGCCTGGGGGAACCCTAAGAGAAGCGCCAAGAGTAGGTTGAACGTGGCTATGGATCGCCAGTGGCCCCCCTCAGGAAGTCCAGCCGGGCTGTTCTCCAACTCCGAGTCCTCTGATGAGTGCAGTGAGATACAGCCTATGAGGGTGAGCATTTATCCCAAAGATGGAGGCCAGGCCAAGCTGAACAGCCCCAAGGATCCCGGGGACACACCCAGACACTCGAATGTCCAAGGCAGGGAGAATCTCCCTAATGTGCCAGGCACTTGCCTGTCCTCGGCTCCGCGAGGATTGATTTCAGTTGTGGAAAGGCAGGGCAAGCAGGGCGATGCAGAGCAGGAGGACATCTCACCCCCTAAGAAAATGCAGAGCGTGCTCTGGGGAAAGGGGGCAGCCTGCCCAGCTACCCGGGAGTAGCAGTAGCAGCAGCTACCGCAGCTGCCGCTACGGGCAGGCTGCCGCGGCCCAGTCCTAGGAGGAAGAGGGTCCAGGAGAAGAAATCCCTTGGGGCCGTCTCCAAACCTGCCCTGGGATGAACCTTCCCTTCTTGAGGACGGGGAATCTCGGCCACTCCCCTGAGTCCGTCCACCTTCCCCCCAATCTCGGGCATCCCTCTGCTCAGGAGGTCCAAGAAGTATGCCTTGGTCCCTTGGGGAGCCAAAGAGTCCAAGCACACTGGCGCTGGGAAGTAATCCGTGCCTAGGCGAGCCCGGGAGTCGGTGGCAGCAACGGCGGTGTCAGGAGAAGACAACGACCCAAATAGAGACCCAGTCCCAAAGGGCCAAGTGAGTAGGCCAGGCCCCTCCTCTCTCCCCCACTCTTCCCCCTCGCACCCTCCCCAAGACACATGTCTTCACCCCGTGCTACTCTCTCTCCAGTCCTCAGAGTTCGTCATTTGGTGACCCTCGGTCACTGGGTTATTAGGATGCCAGATTGGGGTCATTTTAGTAGGGACAAACGTTAAGGTAGCACTTTGGGTGTGCTGGGCTTGGTTCTCCACCCTTGGCCTGTTTCCAGCCTCCTCCACGAGGCTGGGGCTGGCATGGAAGGGAATTGATTTGAGGGGACCCCTTAAAAGCTTCACAGAGCTTCGGTGTTTAGACGCATCACTTTCCTGAATCCTACTTCCTGGCTGTTCCCCAAACCTTCCTTGCAGGGACCCCGGGCTTTCTCAGTGCCACACTGGTGTCCCCTGCTCAGCTCTGCCTGCTGGCCTGGGGCTAACTGACAGAGAATGTGCTAAAGAGATCAGCCTTTAAATTCTCTTTCCAATTCCCTCCCTCAGCTCGGTCTTGAGTCATACGAGCTCTCTCACACACAGATATACACACATAAATGCACTGGTACACACACGTGCGTGCACACACACACACACACACACACACACACACACACATCCTTCCTCCAGATCCATGAGAAATCGTTGTTTTTAGCTGACCACTGAAAGGCCGTGGCCATCTTGTCTACGGGTGCATCATGGAGAACCCAGCAGTGCCAACCTCAGCATCAGAGGTGGGCAGGATTCAGGAAACTCAGAGCCCGTGGCCATGAACAAGGGAGAAGTCACGCCCAGAGGGCCTGGCCCCTCAGGTGAGTGTCCTGGGTTTTGATATGGGGGGTGGAGACCAGGGGTGAGGGCAGAAACCTCTGTCTCTGACTCAGTCTCTCTTTTCTGGGGGCTCAGCCTTGCTCTCAGGCCACTTCTCCCATGGGAAACAGGGTGTCACCAGGGCTGGCCCTGGCCCTATCACCTTCTGTGTGGGATTTGTTTGGCAGGGGTGATGGGTGGCAATGCCACAGCAGCTACTCTGGGCGTAGACCTGCAGGCTAATAGCCTTTTCTGTGAAATGCTGTTGACCCACATTGCTCTCCCAGGTGCTGGCTGTGGCTGCCGCTCTGGAAGGCTCGAGCCCCGAACCACAGTCTTTGGCGACCATCGTGGTCAAATGGCTGCCCCTGCGGAATAGGAGGGGCAGGCCCAGAGAGAAGGCTTTGGCTGTCTGCTTGGAAGAGCAGGGGAGGCTTGATGGTAACAGAGAGTGCTACGGCCTCTCCTCGAGTTAGACCCTGCGTGGCCCTTTCCACCTCACTGGGAGCGTGGGAAGATGGATTGTGTGTCTTTTCCCTGTCAGGTGACCAGAAACCAGCTGACCATCCCCCAAGACTGAAAAGGCAGCAGCAGCCACCCAGAAGGCAGGGCTGTCCTCGGGTAATGCTTCTTCTGACTGCTGGAAATGCACACCCAAACCCCATGGTGGGATCTGGGTCCAAGATCAACTGACATGTGTGGGCCCCCTCCCCCCGGTCCCTATCCCACACCCCAGGGAGGGAGCCCACCTACTTTCCACTGAGGAAAGTCCTTCCCTTATCAGTCTGGACACCTGGCTTTGGGATGGAGGGCCCGGGGGAGAGGAGAGGAGGAGGAGAGGGGAGGTGAGTGTATACTAACCATTTCTCTTCCTCCTGTGTCTGCTGGCTTAGTGTCTGGTGCTACAGAAAGAAATAGACGACCTTAAGGAGCAACTTGGTATGAGGAACCAGGGACAGAGAGCAGCGGGTTCTTACTGCAGAAGGGGGTGGGCCCTTGGGTTATGGTGTGCTGCAAGTGCAGGGGGCCTCGTAGGGATCAGCATTCCTGTGGGGAGGAGAACCTAGCAACCGTGTCCCTGGAGCGTGGGGTGCATGTTCAGCTGGGTGTGTGGACAAGTACCAACGTACTGTGTGGACTGCGTGCACACTCTGCCCCCCATTCGAGTCCTAGAGAGTTCATTCTGATAGGACTTGTAGAGATGCCTTGTTGATCTGGTGTGGCCTCTAAGGTTCTGGTTGGATATTTTGTGAGACAATTTTTGAATGGTTTGGGCATGGCCCCAAGCTTGACAGCTGCTGGCACATTTGGTTTCCTTTTAGGAAATGGCTCCACATTTAATTCCAGTAGTGGGGCCCGATCAGGCCCAGAGCTCTTTGCATCAGGGCTGGGGGTACGTGGGTTTCAGGTTGCAGGGCTAGATGGTTCCCCATGGGGACAGGGGGACAGGCTTCTATGTCCCTCTGTCTGGAGCACCTGTTTATGCCTCTCCCTGTTGCAGCCTCCATGCAGTACCTGGCTGAGAAGTCCCAGATCCTTTGAAGTGAGTGTTACACATTCCATACCCCTTCCCACAACGTTGGCTGTTGAGCAGGGCTGTTGGCTGCCTTGGCTTGAGGCTCTTCCCTGACTGCTGTTTCACAGGTCGAGCCCCGTATCTTCCTACAAGAGGAGCAGCTGTTACCTCCGGGGCCGGCGAGCTGTGGCCAAGCTTGTTGCCTCTTGTTATGCCTCCACCAGGGCATCCTCTGCCCCTTGTTTTGCCCCCTCTCTGCCCCAGTCTCACAGCAGTTATTTTTTTTGAAGCAATTAATTTATTTTACTTTATAATATTGTATTGGTTTTTCCACAGCAGTTTTTGATTAAAGGACTTCTCATATTCTGTGTTCTGCCCTCACTCTGGGGTGGGGGGTAGGAGTTAAGGGAGTGGGAGGGAGTGAGGCCTGATGGGGAACTGTTCCCCATCAGAACATTTTCCAGAACAGTACCTCTGGAATCTGTGGTGGGGACTCCGGGTCAGCCTCTGCTACCTTCCAGGCCATCAGGCCAGCGGAGCGCCCCAGTCTGTGTTCCCTTTTCCCTGAAGGCCCTCTTCTACTTCTCTAAACACACTCCTCTGGGGTTTAGCAGTTTCCATTCATTGCTGCCATTCTGCCTCCCTGTCAAAAGGAACTGGTGACCCCGTTACAGAGCTCCAGACTTTCACCCTTCCCTCACTGCACCCATTGTCCTCCTTACCTTGACCACTACACTTTCCTGTCAGAGCAACCTCGGTCCCTCCCCTGGCTTGCCACCGGTGATCTTGCCTGCATGTTTACTGAAGCAGGTGGTAACAGGCACAGGTGTGCTCATCTTCCCCCTTCCCGGCCCTACCCTCTCAGTGGAGTCCCTACCCCACCCCCCGGTGCCACCTTGCCAGCAGGAACCTGCATACTCTCCCCTTCTCCTCTTTAGCACTCATCCCCGAGACTCAGGCACCAAAACTTTTGCTTCCCCTTCCTTGGGTTCAGTAAAGGGCATGAGGATGAATCTTGGACCCAGTGAACTGGGGAGCAGGAGCGAAGGTACAGGAAACACAGGAGAAAAGCTCAGGTTAGTTGCCGAGCTGGAAGTCAGGAGAGGTGTCCGGTGTCAATCTGGGGCAGAGTGCACCCTGACAGCTAGAGATGGATTGTCCAGTCCTTGGAGCTTTCATGGCCTCCCTGCCCCAGCCAGCTGACCAGCCTACACTCTTGCAGCCTGGATGTCTCTCTGCCCTTGAGTGGAAACAGGCCCGTCAGGCTCTATGACAAGCATGGTTGGTAAGTCTGTGTTCTTACAGGGTCTCCATCAAATACTGTTCCACCAGCCCCATGACATAGATTTTCCTGCAAATGATATTTCCCAGAGTGTCCCAGCTCAGTCTCCCAGACTACTTGTTGGGGCACACAAGACGAAGTCTGAAATCCATGTTCAATTCCCACCCGCCCCCACCCTGAAGTTTGGGGAGGACTTCCTTCTCTCAGCCAAGACCCCAGGGCTGTGCCAGCCTGCGACTCAGAGGGACACATTTGTATTTGAGTGAAGTGAGGGTAGGTTCTGCCTGACTCCCTCCCTGAAAGACCATGGTTTTATCTCACAAAAGAGGGTATGATGCACATTCAAAGTTGGTGCCTGGGCATCTCTGTGTGTGAATAAAAGTCGTCAGGGATAAAGCCCCTTGAGGCAGAAAGATGTGAATCAGGGAGTAATGGAAGTAGAGACAGGTCCAGATTCTGTAAGGCATTGAGTGAGCTTAAGCAAGGGTAGGATCTCCTTTATTCAAGGGGTGTTGTCACGTTCGCAAAACATAGAAGGGGAGGGATGCAGTTCACCAAACCTCAAGACAGGACATCTCAAAATGTTGGAGTTGCTGGAGGAGGCACTGGATCCTTCCTTGTGATTCTGTGATGTCTGCCAACTGCTGAGGGTGTGGATGAGTGATAATGGGAAGGGTGGCTCCGGGGACATGGCTGCCCATCTTAGAAACAGGAGAGACACACCTCCCGACCCCCGCCAAACCTGGATTACATGTGGGGAGTTAGGGGTGACTGCACCTGAGCAATGGGGAGCACTTGGGTCCGCCCTCCCCCCATATTCTCACGTTGACTTCCTTCCAGGGCTCATGGCATGAGGTCAGGTGGACAGAGCACGAGGGTTGGGACAGTCACAGACCTCAGGGTCAGAAAAGAACATGCCTGGGACTTAATCCTTCCACTCTGACCCCCTCCCTGGAAGCGGTGGGCTTGATCACTTAGTTTACAGCTGATCCAGTGGTTATTGCCTAGTAGAATAGCACATCTCGCTGTTGTCCAAGTGAGTAAAATTGGCAGAGACTCTCCAGCTGAGGTTTCTGCCCACTGAGACATGTAGGTAAGTTGTGCCCAGGGAGACGTCCAGCACCAGCATCAGCACCACCCTTGGGCAGAGAGGGCCCTGGGACTGTGGTCACCAGGGTGAGGAAGTGGAGAAACTCATGGAAGGGGGAGGTGGAAGGGCATGAGCACAACCCCTCATTCACTTTTTACCAGGCTCCCTTCCCTCCTCTGAGCCCACAGTTCAGACCAACTACCACAGTATAATGTTGCTGGAAATATATACATCACAGGCCTTGGCTCAGCCCCAAGCCTTCCACTTCCAGCGGAAAATCTGTGGCAGGGCCTGAGGCATAGGCAAAAGAAATACATCTGTGCCCCAGAGGGTAAGAGGAAGGCCAAAGCCCAGCCTCATTCAGTGCACACCTGGCGACTTTCCCCCTCATACCCCTTCTCCAGTCTGGGAGATGGTGACAGCTGCTTTGGAGAGCCCTAGGCTCCATCCTGCCTGGTTCTGCTGCCTGTCCAACTCCAGGGAAGATGCTTCCTCCCCATCACACCCATCCCCAGGTCTACCGCTCTCTCTGGGCTCTTGAGGGAGACTGGCACAAGCAAAGAAGGTAGAGTAGGTGAGTCCTGAAGAGGGAGCCTGGGGTGTTGAGCACAGTAATCTTGCCCAAAGATGTCCAAGTCCTAATCCCTGCAGTTGGCTGGTATTTTCCTTTGTGTGATAATAGTGGGTTATGCTTGCAGATGCAATAAAGGCTGCCACTCAGCTGACTTAATGTGGGGGTAACTTTCACCTACATTGGCCAGGTCCAGCCGGGCACACTGGGGCTGCCAGATTTTCCACCTTGACTATCCCTGGGTAACTATCCCAGTCCCTGGACTGTCCCAGTGTTTGAATGACTGTGGTGTGCTTGGTGCCCTTGTGCTTGTGCAATATTGAAGTCCTGGTAAGTACTTCTCAGATACAGATGGAGAACAGGCCTGTAGGTTTGAACCCCCCTTTTGTTCCAAGCCAATCACTTCTTCCTCCCTAGGCCTCTTGAGGTATCTGCCAGCCTGACTTTTACAATGATGACTCACTTTTTTAAAGGGATTTACTATTGATTTTTCATAAAATAACCCTTCCAAACATAAAAGATTAATTATATTGAATTAAATATGAATTAAACAGACTATACATATACACATTGTGGAGTGTGTAAGCCCTCAATATCACAAATAATTATGAGCCAATCAACCCATGTAACTATACTCAGGTGACATAAATGTACATTGCACATCCAGAAGTCACCTATATGTTCTTTTCTCTGAGGAATCCAAATGGATAAATCTACATACTTCCCAATTCCATTTACTTCACATTCTTGAAGAGGCCAAACTATAGACATCGAAAACAGACTAGGGATTGCCAGGGTCTTGGGGTTGAGATTATGGGCTAAAGTACCAAAGAGCATGAAACAACTTTGTAGCTGATGAAAATATTTTTTGTGTTGATTGTAGTGGTGGTTCCATAATAGAATGTTTGTAGGCACTTAGATTTTGTATGTAAATTAATTTCAATAAGCCCATATTATTTAATAAATTGTAGAATGTACATTATGAGATCACAACCAGAGAAGAAAAAGAAACAAAGGGAATCCAAAATGGAAAAGGAAAATGAAAACTGTCACTGTTTGCAGATGACATGTCACTATACACTGGAAATCCTAAGAATGCCACCTGAAATCTACCAGAATTCATAAATCAATTCAGTAAAGTTGCAGAGTACAAAAGTATTATATAGAAATCTGTTACATTTCTATCCTGTTCATGGGGTCCAATCCCAAAGAAGGGTAATGCCAAAGAACGTTCAAACTACCGTACAATTGTACTCATTTCACACGCTAGTAAGTGAAAGTGAAAATATTAGTTGCTCTTGGCCACCCCATGGACTGTAACCCACCAGGCTCCTCTGTTTATGGGTTTCTCCAGGCAAGAACACTAGAGTGAGTAGCCATTCCCCTCCTCCAGGGGATCTTCCCGACCCAGGGCCCAGAACTCAGGTTTCCTGCATTGCAGTCAGATTCTCTATCATCCGAGCCACCAAGGAAGACCCTGGTGCTAGTAAGGTGATGCTCAAGATCCTTCAAGCTAGGCTTCGGCAGTACGTGAACCAAGAACTTCCAGATGTACAAACTGGGTTTTAAAAAGTCAGAGGAACCAGAAATCAAATTGCCAATATTCTTTGGGTCACGTAGAAAGCAAAGGAGTTCCAGAAAAACTTCTACTTCTTCATTGACTATGCTAAAGCCTTTGACTGTGATCATTATTAACTGTGGAAAATTCTTAAAGAGATGGGAGTACCAGACCACTTTACCTGTCTCCTGAGAAATCTGTATGCGGGTCATGAAGCAACAGTTAGAACCGAACATGGAAAAATGGACTGGTTCAAAATTGGGAAAGGAGTACATCAAGGCTCTATTTTGTCACCCTGATTAAACAATCAGAGTACATCATGCGAAAGGCTGGGCTGGATGAATCACAGGCCCAAATCAAAATTGCCAGGAGAAATAGCAATAACCTCAGATAGGCAGGTGATACCACTCTAACGGCAGAAAACAAAGAGGAACTAAAGAGCCTCTTGATGAAAGTGAAAGAGGAGAGTGGAAAAGCTGGCTTAAATAATAATAATTGATTGGTCCAACACTTTTTTTTCTTTTTTAATTAATTTATTTTTCAATTGAAAAATAAGTAATTGCCTTACAGAATTTTGTTTTCTGTCAAACATCAATATGAATCAGCCATAGGTGTACATATGCCCTCTCCCTCTTGAACCTCCCTCCCATCTCCCTCCCCATCCCACGCCTCTAGGTTCATACAGAGCCCTTGTTTGAGTTCCCTGAGACATACAGCAAATTCCCATTGGCCATCTCTTTTACTTATGGTAACGTAAGTTTCCATGTTACTCTCTCCATACATCTCACCCTCTCCACCCCTCTCCCCATGGCCATAAGTCTGTTCTCTATGTCTGTTTCTCCATTGCTGCCCTGCAAATAAATTCATTGGTATCATCTTTCTAGATTCCATATATATGCATTACTGCATACAATATTTATTTTCCTCTTTCTGACTTACTTCTGTCTGTATAATAGGCTCTAGGTTCATCCACCACATTAGAACTGATTCAAATGCATTCCTTGGCAGCGGTGAGGAGATACCCCTCCTCCAAGGTCAGGAAGGGCGGCGGTGAGGAGAGACCCCTCGTCAAAAGTAAGGTGCGATGCCTGTGCTTTGCTGGAGCAGCCGGGAAGAGATACCCCACGCCCAAGGTAAGAGAAACCCAAGTAAGACGGTAGGTCTTGCGGGAGGGCATCAGAGGGCAAACACACTGAAACCATACTCAGAAAACTAGTCAATCTAATCACACCAGGACCACAGCCTTGTCTAACTCAGTGAAACTAAGCCATGCCCATGGGGCAACCCAGGATGGGCGGGTCATGGTGGAGAGATCTGACAGGGTGTGGTCCGCTGGAGAAGGGAATGGCAAACCACTTCAGTATTCTTGCCTTGAGAACCCCATGAACAGTATGAAAAGGCAAAATGATAGGATACTGAAAGAGAAACTCCCCAGGTCAGTAGGGGCCCAATATGCTACTGGAGATCAGTGGAGAAATAACTCCAGAAAGAATGAAGGGATGGAGCCAAAGCAAAAAGAATACCCAGCTGTGGATGTGACTGGTGATAGAAGCAAAGTCCGATGCTGTAAAGAACAATATTGCATAGGAACCTGGAATGTCAGGTCCACGAATCAAGGCAAATTGGAAGTGGTCAAACAAGAGATGGCAAGAGTGAATGTCGACATTCTAGGAATCAGCGAACTCAAATGGACTGGAATGAGTGAATTTAACTCAGAGGACCATTGTATCTACTACTGCGGGCAGGAATCCCTCAGAAGAAATGGAGTGGCCATCGTGGTCAACAAAAGAGTCCGAAATGCAGTACTTGGATGCAATCTTAAAAACGATAGAATGATCTCTGTTCGTTTCCAAGGCAAACCATTCAATGTCACAGTAATCCAAGTCTATGCCCCAACCAGTACCGCCGAAGAAGCTGAAGTTGAACGGTGCTATGAAGAACTACAAGACCTTTTAGAACTAACACCCAAAAAAGATGTCCTTTTCATTATAGGGGACTGGAATGCAAAAGTAGGAAGTCAAGAAACACCTGGAGTAACAGGCAAATTTGGCCTTGGAATATGTAGTGAAGCAGGGCTAAGACTAACAGAGTTTTGCCAAGAAAATGCACTGGTCATAGCAAATACCCTCTTCCAACAACACAAGAGAAGACTCTATACATGGACATCACCAGATGGTCAACACCGAAATCAGATCGATTATATTCTTTGCAGCCAAAGATGGAGAAGCTCTATACAATCAGCAAAAACAAGACCAGGAGCTGACTGTGGCTCAGACCATAAAATCCTTATTGCCAAATTCAGGCTGAATTTGAAGAAAGTAGGGAAAACCACTAGACCATTCAGGTATGACCTAAATCAAATGCCTTATGATTATACAGTGGAAGTGAGAAATAGTTTTAAGGGCCTGGATCTGATAGATAGAGTGCCTGATGTACTATGGAATGAGGTTCGTGACATTGTACAGGAGACAGGGGTCAAGACCATCCCCATGGAAAAGAAATGCAAAAAAGCAAAATGGCTGTCTGGGGAGGCCTTACAAATAGCTGTGAAAAGAAGAGAAGCAAAAAGCAAAGGAGAAAAGGAAAGATATAAATATCTGAATGCAGAGTTCAAAAGAATAGCAAGAAGAGTTAAGAAAGCCTTCTTCAGCGATCAATGCAAAGAAATAGAGGAAAACAACAGAATGGGAAAGACTAGGGATCTCTTCAAGAAAATCAGAGATACCAAAGGAACATTTCATGCAAAGATGGGCTCGATAAAGGACAGAAATGGTATGGACCTAACAGAATCAGAAGATATTAAGAAGAGGTGGCAAGAATACACAGAAGAACTGTACAAAAAGATCTTCACAACCCAGATAATCATGATGGTGTGATCACTGACCTAGAGCCAGACATCCTGGAATGTGAAGTCAAGTGGGCCTTAGAAAGCATCACTACGAACAAAGCTAGTGGAGGTGATGGAATTCCAGTGGAGCTATTCCAAATCCTGAAAGATGATGCTGTGAAAGTGCTGCACTCAATATGCCAGCAAATTTGGAATACTCAGCAGTGGCCACAAGATTGGAAAAGTTCAGTTTTCATTCCAATCCCAAAGAAAGGCAATGCCAAAGAATCCTCAAACTACTGCACAGTTGCACTCATCTCACACGCTAGTAAAGTAATGCTCAAAATTCTCCAAGCCAGGCTTCAGCAATATGTGAACCATGAACTTCCTGATGTTCAAGCTGGTTTTAGAAAAGGCAGAGGAACCAGAGATCAAATTGCCAACATCCACTGGATCATGGAAAAAGCGAGAGTTCGAGAAAAATATCTATTTCTGCTTTATTGACTATGCCAAAGCCCTTGACTGTGTAGATGACAATAAACTGTGGAAAATATCTTTCAATTGAAGGAAAATTAATTGCCTTACAGAATTTTGTTTTCTGTCAAACATCAATATGAATCAGCCATAGGTGTACATATGCCCTCTCCCTCTTGAACCTCCCTCCCATCTCCCTCCCCATCCCACCCCTCTAGGTTGATACAGAGCCCTTGTTTGAGTTCCCTGAGACATACAGCAAATTCCCATTGGCCATCTCTTTTACATATGGTAACGTAAGTTTCCATGTTACTCTCTCCATACATCTCACCCTCTCCACCCCTCTCCCCATGGCCATAAGTCTGTTCTCTATGTCTTTTTCTCCATTGCTGCCCTGCAAATAAATTCATTGGTATCATCTTTCTAGATTCCATATATATGCATTACTGCATACAATATTTATTTTTCTCTTTCTGACTTACTTCTGTCTGTATAATAGGCTCTAGGTTCATCCACCGCATTAGAACTGATTCAAATGCCTTCCTTTTTATGGCTGAGTAATATTTCATTGTGTATATGTACTACAGCTTCTTTACCCATTCATCTGTCGGTGGACATCTAGGTTGCTTCCATGTCCTAGCTATTGTAAACAGTGCTGCAATGAACATTGGGGTACTAGTGTCTTTTTCAATTTTGGTGTCCTCAGGGTATATGCCTAGGAGTGGGATTGCTGGGTCATATGGTGGTTTTATTCCTAGTGTTTTAAGGAATCTCCATACCGTCTTCCATAGTGGCTGTGTCAATTTACACTCCTACCAACAGTGCAAGAGGCTTCCCTTTTCTCTACACCCTCTCCAGCATTTATTGTTTGTAGACTTTTTGATGATGGCCATTGTGACCAGTGTGAGGTGATATCTCACTGTGGTTTTGATTTGCATTTCTCTAATAATGAGTGATGTTGAGAATCTTTTCATGTGTTTGTTAGCCATCTGTATGACTTCCTTGGAAAAATGTCTGTTTAGGTCTTTCCCCCACTTTTTGATTGGGTTGTTTGTTTTTCTGGTATTGACTTGTATGAGCTGCTTGTATATTTTGGAAATTAATTCTTTGTCAGTTGTTTCATTTGCTATTATCTTCTCCCATTCTGAGGGCTGTCTTTTCACCTTGTTTATAGTTTCCTTTGCTGTGCAAAAGCTTTTAAGCTTAATTAGGTCCCACTTGTTTATTTTTGTTTTTATTTCCATTAGTCTAGGAGGTGGGTCATGGAGGATCTTGCTTTGATTTATGTCCTTGAGTGTTCTGCCTATGTTTTCCTCTAAGAGTTTTATAGTTTCTGGTCTTAAATTTAGGTCTTTAATCACATCTTGAGTTTATCTTTGTGTATGGCATTTAGGAAGTGTTCTGATCTCATTCTTTTACGTGTTGATTGCTACAACATCTTAAGCAATTTTCAAACTCAGAAAATTTAACTTTGAGGCAATACAATTTTGTACTGAAGGCACTCTGTCAAAATTCACGTGTCCCCAAATTGTTCTTTGTACCTATATTTTTAATTCTGCTTCCAATCAAAGAACATGCATTGCATTCAGTTTTCGTGTCTCTTTAGTCTCCTTTAAACTAGAACAATTTCCCAGACATTTTCTGGTCATGTGTGACATAACCTTCCACTGTTTAGTATGATGCTGATGGTGGGCTTGTCATATATGGCCTTTATTATGTTGAAGTATGTTCCTTCTATACCCAACTTGTTCAGCATTTTTATCCTGAAATGATGTATTTTGCCAAATGCTTTTTCTTCATATATCAAAGTGATCATATCATTTTAATTTTTCATTTTTAATGTGGTATATCACACTTATTGATTTAAATATGTTGAACCACCCTTGCCTCTCAGGGATAATTCTCACTTGGTCATGGAATATACTTCTTTTCATATGCTGTTGATTTGGCCTGCTATTTTGTTAAGAATTTCAGTGACACTCTCTTCATTTTGGTGGTGGGCTGGCTGAAGATGGAATCCACTGAGGAAGGAAAGCCTAGGTCTTCAGCACCACATGTGCCAGCCCAGAAGCAGCAGTGTGAAAACCTCTATAACACCTGGAGTCCCCTAAAAATTAAGGAGACTTTGATTTGGACATTTTCAGTAGGAATGCTTAAAGGCTAATGGGACCATAGAGAGATGCCAGATGCTTGATAGATCCTGTAGTTCAACTTGATTCCTAGAGAGAAGCTGTTCATATGATACCAGAAAAATAAAACTCCAGCAAACTAGAATGGAGTCTCACTTCTTTCCCAGCCCGGAACTCTTGGGAGCTGTAATCCAGGACATACAGTAGATAATAATAGCGTTTTTGTTTTATGCATGAAGGTGGAGGAGTCTTCAGATTAAAGGTGGACACTGACTTTTTTCACCAGAAATGGTTTATAAGAATCAACTTGCAAAAATTTAAGAGGCAGTAAAAGAAAGAGTAAAATATTTTCTTCTATCATTGTTTGATTCTTTGCTAGATTGTAAACTCCATGAAAGCAGGATAACTTGCTTATCTGCAATGCCTGACCCAGAATAGATACTCAAGAAATACTTGAAGTTAATTAAAATCTCCATAGAATTTTTTTTTTTGAATCTCTGGAAATGACAACCATTTTAATGGCATTTCAACAAGATTACATGGGATACTTGGGACTTAAATTTTGACTTGATAAACCATCTGGATAGCAGTGAGTCTTAATAGTAACTTCTCTTATAATATGAAACCTATTCTTTAGAAACCTAAAATATGAAACCTATTCTTCTGTTAAAGCAAATATAAATATCAAATTAGATTTAGAGTAGATGATGCTATCTCAGATTCAAATAGGAAAATTATTATTTCTGAACCTCTTAGAGAAATGTGGTACATAATATAGACAGTAAGTACTTATAATATCTAAACAAGATCAAAATCAAACTTCATGGTAAAATACCAGTTAAATGGCGTATGATAATGAATGAACAAATTGTGCGGTAAGAGTTTATCCAGACTTTTTATGTTAGGAAGGATGGATTAAAGAGCTGTAAATTGAAAGCAAAACTTCAAGCCTATATAAAAGCAAAGAATATGGCACTGTGACATTGGGTTAGCCATAAGGCAAAAGAAAAGACTGATAAATTTGTATACACTAAAATTCAAACTTAAGTTTGCATGCCATGTAACTGACAAAGGCTCCATTTAAATCAAGAAAATGATCAAAGGATATGAATGGGCAATTCATAGATGAGGATCCCTGAGTAGTCACATGAAAAGATGCTTAATCAAACTACTAATAAAATAACTTTACATTAAAACAACACTTAACTACTAATAAAATAACTTTACATTAAAACAACACTGAGATTCCATTTCGCTGCCATCAGATGGGCAAAAATTGAAACAGAACAAACAAACTCTGACACTTGAACATGTTGTCAAGGCTGGAGATCCTGGTAGCAGTAAAACTAATTTATTACATTGGAGAAGGTTTGGCAATATCATTTTTTAAAGATGATTATATCCAATCTTTGAGTATTCTTAAGGAGTTCTTGACATGTGTACTCAAGGAAATGGCACAGAAAATTTATTGCAGTAAAATATTTTTAGTTGTAAAAGCCTGGAACCAATGTCCATTAGAAGAATGAACAAATAAATTGTGGTTTGTAGAATTTGGCTGTTAAAATGAATTAGTATAAGGTATATGTATTATTAACTTTACACTTCAAAAAAACAAAGACTTAAAAATGGCCAACTGATATGTATTGAGTGCGATTTAGTAGTGTGAGTACATGAAAACAAAGTTTGATGTATATACATATTAAAAGCCTGTATGAGAATGATAGACCCCCAAATCTGGCTTGTTTACCTGTGGAGAGGTAAAAGGACAATGGGTTGAATATCTGTTAACTTGTTACCTCATTAAAACACATCAAACTTGAAAAAAAAAAAAAAAAAGAATTTCAGTGACATTAGTCTATAGATTTCTTGCAGTGTCTTTCTTTGACCTTGGTATCAGATAACACTGGCCTTGTGAAATGAGATTGGAAGTATTCCATCCTTTTTAGTTTTCTGGAAGAGTTTGACAAAGACTGGCATTAATTCTTCCTTAAATGATCGGTAGAATTCACAACTGAAACCATCTGGTCTTGGGGTTTTCTTTGTTGAGAGCTGTTTTTACCTTCACTGATTTAATCTCCTTACTCATAATTAGTCTGTTCATATTTTCTATTTCTACATGATTCAGTCTTAGTAAATGGCATGTTTCTAGAAATTTATCCATTCCTAGGTTTCCAATTTGATGATGTGTGGCTGTTCATAATTGTCTCTCATAATCCTTTGTATTTCTGTGGTGTCATTGTAATGTCTCCTATTTCATTTCTGATTTTATTTGTTTGAACTCTTTTTTTAAGATAATCTAGTAACAAGTTTGTCAATTTTGTTTATCATTTCAAAAACCCAACTCTTATTGTCATTGATCTTTTCTATTCATTCTCTGGTCTCCATTTCAATTTTTTTTCTTCTCTAATCTTTGGTAATTCCTTCTGTCTCTAACTTTGCACTTAGAATTTTTTTTTTTTTTCTCTTATTCCACAAGGTTTTTTATTTGATATCTTTCCTGTTTATTTTTTAAAATTTCATTCCCATTTATTTATTTTTGGCTGAACTGGGTCTCCGTTGATGTGCAGGCTTTACTCTAGTTGCAACAAGTGGGGGCTACTCTAGTTGCAGTGTGCGGGCCCCCAATTGCAGTGGCTTCTCTTGTTGTGGAGCACAGGCTCTAGGTGCACAGACTCAGTAGTTGCAGCTCCTGGGCTCTAGAGCACAGGCTCATAGTTGTAGTGCACAGGCTTAGTTGCTCTGCGGTTTGTGGGATCCTCCCAGATCAGGGAGTGAACCTGTGTATCCTGCATTGGCAAGAAGATTCTTTCCCACTGAGCCACCAGGGAAGCCGTCTTTCTTGTTTCTTAATGTATTCATTTATCACTATAAACTTCTTTCTTAGAACTGCTTTTGTAGTACATTGTGGTTCAGTTTTCATTTGTTTCGAGATATTTTTAAATATACCGTTGTACTTCTTCTTTGACCCATTAGTTGTTCAGGAGTGTGCTATTTAATATCCAGATATTTGTGAATTTTCCAGCTTTGTTCCTGTCATTGATTTCTAGTTTCATGCCATTGTAGTCGCAAAAGATACTTGGTGTGGTTTCAATCTTCTTAAATTTGCTTAGAGATGTTTCATGGGATATCATATGATCCATCCTGGAAGATGTTCCATTTGAACTTGAGAAGACTGTGTTCTGCTGCTGTGAGATGTTGTATAAGTCTGTTAAGTCCATCTGGTCTACACTATGGTTCAAGCCCATTTCCTTTTTCCTTTTGTTGATCTCGTGTGGATAACCTATCCATTGTGAAAGTGGAATACTGAAGTCCCCTACTATTGTATTGTTACCTATTTAGCCCTTCAGATCTGTGAGTATTTGCTCAATATACTCAGGTGTTCCAATGGTGGGTGGGTATATATTAAGACTCACAGTTCTTGTATCATCTCGATGAACTGACACCCTTTATCATTATATAATGACTTTCTTTGTCTCAAATTACCATTTTTGGCTTAAAGCCTATTTTGTCTGATGTCGGTATGGCTACCCCTGTTCTATTTTGTTCCCCACTTTCATGGAATACCTTTCACCATCCCTTCACTTTGAGCATAGGTATGACCTTAAAACTGAAGTGAGTGTCTTGTAGGCAGCAGTGCAGTTGAGCATTTTTTTTTTTTCTAATCCATCCATCCACTCTATTCCTTTTGCTGGAGAACTAAATCCAGTTACATTTAGAGTAATTATTGATAGGTAAGTATTTAATAATGCCATCATATTAATTGATTTATGACTGATTTTTAGTTCCCTAATTCCTTTCTTCCATTTTAGCTGCTTTCCTTTGTAAATTGATTTTCATGGTAAGTTTTGGGTCTGGTCTCTTCATCTTCTGGGAATCTAATGTATGCTTTTGCTTTGGGGTTACCATGGAGCGTGCATGAAATATCATACATGTTAAGTTTTTTCATATTACCATTTACGTATTTTAAATTGCATACCCATTAACAAACTGTTGATGCTACAGCAAATTTTTATCTTTTAATCTTTATGCTAGAGTTAAGTAGGTACACCACCATATTACACTATTAGATTATTCTGGATCTGAATGTATGCGTCCCTTTACCACTGTGTTGTATGTTTTTGTAATATTAATTGAGTGGAAGGAGTAAGTCCCAGGCATGTTATTTTTCTGACCCTGAGGTCTGTGACTGTCCCAACCCTCGTGCTCTGTCCACCTGACCTCATGCCATGAGCCCTGGAAAGAAGTCAACGTGAGAATATGGGGGAAGGGCAGACCCAAGTGCTTCCCATTGCTCAGGTGCAGTCACCCCTAACTCCCCACAAGTAACCGAGGTTTGGGGTGGGGTCTCTTGTTTCTAAGATGGGCAGCAATGTCCCTGGATCCACCCTTCCCACTTTCACTCATCACACTCTCAAGGTAGGATCCAGTGCCTCCTCCAGCAACCCCAACATTTTGAGATGTCCTGTCTTGAGGTTTGGTGAACTGCATCCTCCCCTTCTATGTTTTGGGAACATGACAACACCCCTTGAATAAAGGAGATCCTACCCTTGCTTAAGCTCACTCAATGCCTTACAGAATCTGGACCTGTCTCTACTTCCATTACTCCCTGATTCACATCTTTCTGCCTCAAGGGGCTTTATCCCTGACGACTTTTATTCACACACAGAGATGCCCAGGCACCAACTTTGAATGTGCATCATACCCTCTTTTGTGAGATAAAACCATGGTCTTTCAGGAAGGGAGTCAGGCAGAACCTACCCTCACTTCACTCAAATACAAATGTGTCCCTCTGAGTCGCAGGCTGGCACAGCCCTGGGGTCTTGGCTGAGAGAAGGAAGTCCTCCCCAAACTTCAGGGCGGGGGGGTGGGGCGGGAATTGAACATGGATTTCAGACTTAGTCTTGTGTGCCCCAACAAGTAGTCTGGGAGACTGAGCTGGGACACTCTGGGAAATATCATTTGCAGGAAAATCTGTGTCATGGGGCTGGTGGAACAGTATTTGATGGAGACCCTGTAAGAACACAGACTTACCAACCATACTTGTCATAGAGCCTGACGGGCCTGTTTCCACTCAAGGGCAGAGAGACATCCAGGCTGCAAGAGTGTAGGCTGGTCAGCTGGCTGGGGCAGGGAGGCCATGAAAGCTCCAAGGACTGGACCATCCATCTCTAGCTGTCAGGGTGCTCTCTACCCCAGATTGGCACCAGACGCCTCTCCTGACTTCCAGCTCGGCAACTAACCTGAGCTTTTCTCCTGTGTTTCCTGTACCTTCGCTCCTGCTCCCCAGTTCACTGGGTCCAAGATTCATCCTCATGCCCTTTACTGAACCCAAGGAAGGGGAAGCAAAAGTTTTGGTGCCTGAGTCTCGGGGATGAGTGCTAAAGAGGAGAAGGGGAGAGTATGCAGGTTCCTGCTGGCAAGGTGGCACCGGGGGATGGGGTAGGGACTCCACTGAGAGGGTAGGGCCGGGAAGGGGGAAGATGAGCACACCTGTGCCTGTTACCACCTGCTTCAGTAAACATGCAGGCAAGGTCATCGGTGGCAAGCCAGGGGAGGGACCGAGGTTGCTCTGACAGGAAAGTGGAGTGGTCAGGGTAAGGAGGACAATGAGTGCAGTGAGGGAAGGGTGAAAGTCTGGAGCTCTGTAAGGGGGTCACCAGTTCCTTTTGACAGGGAGGCAGAATGGCAGCAATGAATGGAAACTGCTAAACCCCAGAGGAGTGTGTTTAGAGAAGTAGAAGAGGGCCTTCAGGGAAAAGGGAACACAGACTGGGGGCGCTCCGCTGGCCTGATGGCCTGGAAGGTAGCTGAGGCTGACCCGGAGTCCCCACCACAGATTCCAGAGGTACTGTTCTGGAAAATGTTCTGATGGGGAACAGTTCCCCATCAGGCCTCACTCCCTCGCACTCCTTTAACTCCTACCCCCACCCCCCCAGAGTCAGTGCAGAACACAGAATATGAGAAGTCCTTTAATCAAAAACTGCTGTGGAAAAACCAATACAATATTATAAAGTAAAATAAATTAATTGCTTCAAAAAAAATAACTGCTGTGAGACTGGGGCAGAGAGGGGGCAAAACAAGGGGCAGAGGATGCCCTGGTGGAGGCAGAACAAGAGGCAACAAGCTTGGCCACAGCTCGCCGGCCCCGGAGGTAACAGCTGCTCCTCTTGTAGGAAGATACGGGGCTCGACCTGTGAAACAGCAGTCAGGGAAGAGCCTCAAGCCAAGGCAGCCAACAGCCCTGCTCAACAGCCAACGTTGTGGGAAGGGGTATGGAATGTGTAACACTCACTTCAAAGGATCTGGGACTTCTCAGCCAGGTACTGCATGGAGGCTGCAACAGGGAGAGGCATAAACAGGTGCTCCAGACAGAGGGACATAGAAGCCTGTCCCCCTGTCCCCGTGGGGAACCATCTAGCCCTGCAACCTGAAACCCACGTACCCCCAGCCCTGATGCAAAGAGCTCTGGGCCTGATCGGGCCCCACTACTGGAATTAAATGTGGAGCCATTTCCTAAAAGGAAACCAAATGTGCCAGCAGCTGTCAAGCTTGGGGCCATGCCCAAACCATTCAAAAATTGTCTCGCAAAATATCCAACCAGAACCTTAGAGGCCACACCAGATCAACAAGGCATCTCTACAAGTCCTATCAGAAGGAACTCTCTAGGACTCGAATGGGGGGCAGAATGTGCACGCAGTCCACACAGTACGTTGGTACTTGTCCACACACCCAGCTGAACATGCACCCCACGCTCCAGGGACACTGTTGCTAGGTTCTCCTCCCCACAGGAATGCTGATCCCTACGAGGCCCCCTGCACTTGCAGCCCACCCCACCCCAAGGGCCCACCCCACTTCTGCACTAAGAACCCGCTGCTCTCTGTCCCTGGTTCCTCATACCAAGTTGCTCCTTAAGGTCGTCTATTTCTTTCTGTAGCACCAGACACTAGGCCAGCAGACACAGGAGGAAGAGAAATGGTTAGAATACACCTGCCTCCCCTCTCCTCCTCCTCTCCTCTCCCTCAGGCCCTCCATCCCAAAGCCAGGTGTCCAGACTGGCAAGGGAAGGACTTTCCTCAGTGGAAAGGAGGTGGGCTCCCTCCCTGGGATGTGGGATAGGGACCGGGGGAGGGGGGCCCACACATGTCAGTTGAACTTGGACCCAGATCCCACCATGCGGTTTGTGTGTGCATTTCCAGGAGTCAGAAGAAGCATTACCCGAGGACAGCCCTGCCTTCTGGGTGGCTTCTGCTGCCTTTTCGGTCTTGGGGGATGGTCACCTGGTTTCTGGTCACCTGACAGGGGAAAGAAACACAATCCAGCTTCCCAGGCTCCCAGTGAGGTGGAAAGGGCCAAGCAGGGTCTAACGTGAGATGAGGCAGTACCACTCTCTCTTAGCATCAACCCTCCCCTCCTCCGCTGGGCAGGCAGCCCAAGCCTTCTCTCTGGGCCTGCCCCTCCTATTCCACAGGGTCTGTCATTTCACCACGATGGTCGCCAAAGACTGTGGTTCTGGGCTCAAGCCTCCCAGAGCGACAGCCAAAGATAGCACCTGGGAGAGCAATGTGGGCGAACAGCACTTCACAGAAAAGGCTATTAGCCTGTAGGTCTACACCCAGAGTAGCTGTTGGGGCACTGCCACCAATCACCCCTGCTAAACAAATCCCACACAGAAGGTGATGGGGCCAGGGCCAGCCCTGTGGACACCCTGTTTCCCATGGGAGAAGTGGCCTGAGAGCAAGGCTGAGCCCCCAGAAAAGAGAGACTGAGTCAGAGACAGAGGTTTCTGCCCTCGCCCCTGGTCTCCACCCCCCATATCAAAACCCAGGACACTCACCTGAGGGGCCAGGCCCTCTGGGCATGACTTCTCCCTTGTTCATGGCCACGGGCTCTGAGTTTCCTGAATCCTGCCCACCTCTGATGCTGAGGTTGGCACTGCTGGGTTCTCCATGATGCACCCGTGGAAAAGATGGGCACGGCCTGTCAGTGGTCAGCTAAAAAGAAAGATTTCTCACTGATCTGGAGGAAGGATGTGTGTGTGTGTGTGTGTGTGTGTGTGTGTGTGTGTGTGTGTGTGTGTGTAGGCATGCACGCACGTGTGTGTACCAGTGCATTTATGTGTCTATGTCTGTGTGTGAGAGAGCTCGTATGACTCAAGACCGAGCTGAGGCAGGGAACTGGAAAGAGAATTGAAAGGCTGATCTCTTTAGCACATTCTCTGTCAGTCAGCCACAGGTCAATAGTCAGAGCTGAGCAGGGGACAACAGTGTGGCACTGAGAAAGCCCAGGGCCCCTGCAAGGAAGGTTTGGGTAACAGCCAGGAAGTAGGATTCAGGAAAGTGATGTGTCTAAACACCGAAGCTCTGTGAAGCTTTTAAGGGATCCCCTCAAATCAATTCCCCTCCACGCCAGCCCCAGCCTCGTGGAGGAGGCTGGAAACAGGCCAAGGGTGGAGAACCGAGCCCAGCACACCCAAAGTGCTACCTTAACGTTTGTCCCTAATAAAAGGACCCCAACCTGGCATCCTAATGACCCAGTGACCGATGGTCACCCAATGACTACCCCTGAGGAATGGAGAGGGGAGCACGGGGTGAAGACGTGTGTCATGGGGAGGGTGAGAGCGGGAAGAGTGGGGAGAGAGGAGAGGCCTGGCCTACTCACTTGGCCCTTTGGGACTGGGTCTCTACTTGGGTCGTTGTCTTCTCCTGACACCGACGTTGCTGCCACCGACTCCCGGGCCCGCCTAGCCACCGATTTCTTCCTAGCACTAGTGCGCTTGGACTCTTCGGATTCCCAAGTGACCAAGGCATGCTTCTTGGACTTCCCAAGCAGCGGGATGCCCGAGATTGGCGGGAAGGTGGACGGATCCAGGGGAGTGGCCGAAATTCCCCGTCCCCAGGAAGGGAAGGTTCTCCCCAGGGCAGGTTTGGAGACGGCCCCAAGGGGTTTCTTCTCCTGGACCCTCTTCCTCCTAGGACTGGGCCGCGGCAGCCTGCCTGTAGCGGCAGCTGCGGTAGCTGCTGCTACTGCTACTCCTGGGTAGCTGGGCAGGCTGCCCCCCTTCCCCCAGAGCACGCTCTGCATTTTCTTAGGTGGTGAGATGTCCTCCTGCTTTGCATCGCCCTGCTTGCCCTGCCTTTCCACAACTGAGATCAATCCTCGCGGAGCCGAGGGACAGGCAAGTGCCTGGCACATTAGGGAGATTCTCCCTGCCTTGGACATTTGAGTGTCTGGGTGTGTCCCCGGGATCCTTGGGGCTGTTCAGCTTGGCCTGGCCTCTGTCTTTGGGATAAATGCTCACCCTCATAGGCTGTATCTCACTGCACTCATCAGAGGACTCGGAGTCGGAGAACAGCCTGGCTGGACTTCCTGAGGGGGGCCACTGGCGATCCATAGCCACGTTCAACCTACTCTTAGCGCTTCTCTTAGGGTTCCCCCAGGCCCGGCCCGCCCTGGGCCTGCTGACCCAGAGAGGGCCGGCCTCAGCCCGTGCCGCTTCCCCACACCTCTGGGTGGCTGCGCCTCGACTGCCGGAAAGTGCCTTGACGTCCCGCGAAGCAGACACGTCGCCGAGCGCGTGGCTCTCTGGGGATATGTGTCTGTGGATGCCCAGCAAGTCCATGCTGGCCAGCTGATGCTGGATGCCCGCCACTGACTCGTCAGACATCTGCAGGGCATACCCTGTGTCATTGGCTGGGGAGCCAGTTCGGCCTTCTCAGCCCACCAGCACTGGCCCTCCTGCTTCCAGCACCTCCCACTCTGACTCGAAGCCCTCAGGCTCTGGGAAGCCATCCCCGCCCTCACCCTCACCGCTTCGCGGTGCCCCCAGCTCAGAGCAAGTGTCGGGGCTGGGTCCCCGCGGGGCTGTGGAGCCAGCCTCAAGGCCGCTGGTCTGCTCCCCCCACTCTGAGCCAAAACCCAGTCCCCAAACAAGCACCTCATCATCTGAGGAGCTCATGTCGCGATCTGGGTGGCCGCCGGATCTGGGGCAGCGACGGTTTATCAACCGGCTCGCAGTGGCGGCGGAGATGGCCGTTAGGGCACCTGAGGCGGGTGACGTCTGGAGGTGTTGTCAAGCACCACAGGCACCGCACAGAAGAAATCTCGCTGCAAATGACGCGAGGCTTTCAGCGCACCAGAGCTGCGGCCTCCTCATTGGTCCGCTTCCAGCCAACCAGCACGCGCCTTGTTTGCCCGCCCCCTTGAGGTGTAACCAATGGGGTCGAGGGCCTCCTCTGGTTTGTTGCCAAGCTCAAAAGCCATGCTGGCAGTTGGCCAGTTGGTTGGTGAAGGTCATGCTGCGAGTGTATCTCTGTCAAGCCTCTCGTCCCACCTCCTCCTGTCCCACCTCCCCCTTTCCAGTTTGAGTCACAGCCCTGAGTCCTGACTGTGTACAAAGTGGGTGGAGTGGGAGGCTCAGGGGGTTGGGGTGGAAACTGAGGGCGCTGGGCACCTAGCACGTGCTGAAAGCATTTGCCAGCCTTCCTTCCACCACAAGTCTTATGACCCAATGGGAGAATGGCCATAGGAATCCCACACTCAGTGATGAGTGGTCGGCGTACTTTTCCCTATGAGGCCAGAGGACAAAGGGATCGTAGTTTGTTCTGTAACATCTCTGCCTCAACTGCTCCATTAAACGTTCTTGGCAGGCAGATTTGGGGGACAGACTGGGGTTGACCTCACTCCCTCAGCTCTTTCCCCACTCTGAGGCAATTCAAAGAGAGAGAGTCTCAGTCAGTGTCCAGTTACACCCGCAAAGATGCTCACCCCTGCTGATCCTGGAGATGTAAACTAAAACCACGAATCGGGCTTCACACACTAGGATGACAAGCTTCCAAGTGCTTAACCATTCTGAGAGTGGGAGAGTTTAGGAGCAAAACTCTGTGGCGGTGGTGCAAGTAAACCATTTGGGAGGTAATTTGGCAGAATCTATGAAAAGCAACTTACACAGCAGAGACTCCGTGCCCGGCACTCTTCTAAGTGCTGTACGTAAATAGTAATGCTTTCTTGTGACACTCCTAGGACTATAGTACTAATGATTACCAGCCTCTTGCAGGTGAGGTAACAGTTACTGAGAATTTCGACCACTGGCCCATGGTCATTTGGCCCATGGGGATCAGTGATAGAGTTGAACCCAAGCAGTCTGACTCCAGAGTCCTTGCTTTGATCCAAAGATATAAAAAAGCTGGTTTTTTTCCCCCTCTATCAGGAAGTTCACTGCCTGGCACATCTAAAATTAAGGGTTTATGAGGAGGAGCTAAGATGGCGGAGGGTTAGGATGGGGAAAACACTTTCTCCTCCAGAAATTCATCAAAAGGACATCCAAACGCTGAGTAAATTCCACAAAACAACTTCGGAATGCCGGCAGAGGACATCAGACACCCAGAAAAGCAACTCATTGCCTTCTAAAGGAGGTAGGAAAAAATATAAAAGACCACAAGAGAGAGAAAGAGGGAGGGACAGACCTCTGTCTGGGGAAGGGAGTCCTAAAAAAGAGAAGTTTCCAAACACCAGGAAACACTCTCACTGCAGAGTCTGTGCCGAACCTGGGAAGCACGTAGGCCATCGTAACAGGGAGGAAAATAAATAATTAAAACCCACAGACTACGAGCCATACGATAACTTGCCCAGTGGAGAAGCAGCACAAACGCCCTTATCCACCATTAGCAAGCAGGGGCTGGGCAGGGAGGCGCCGCTGGCCGCTTCTTCCTGGACCGCTTCTTCACGGGCCACTGCTTAGCGGGCTGCTTCCGCGGGCCACTTCTTCGCGGGCTGCATTGGCCTGAATGTCCCGAGCGCTACCTGAGTGGAATAATTTGGGCTGGCACACCAGACTGTGGGATACCTACCACACGAAAAGCCAGCCCTAACCCAAGACACCGCCAGGCCCGCGCACAGAACAAAGGACTGTACAGAGATAGCCGGCTGCAGTCCTTCCCCCTCCGGTGACAGGCAGCCAGAGCCGGAGGGAGGCAATCGCAGCCCCAGAGAGACATTATCCACAAAACTGTAAGCAGGCTTCTTTGCTAACTAAGACTTCTTGCGGCTCTGGTCGGCTAACATCCACCTAAGAAAGTGCGCCAGTGGTACACTTAGAAAATCGAGTGGCAGGGAGGCGATAAGTCGCAGAAGCTGTGCTTTTCTAAACACCTCATTACCTGTGCTGCTGGATTCTGGGAAGGGCACAAAACGCAGGCCCAACCGAGCCTGGGCCTCTGAGGACTACCCGAGCGCCTGAACTTGAGCGGCTTAGATCTGGGAGGGGCAAGCAGCCCAGGGCCGGTAGCGGATGGTTCTGGCGGGGAAACAGAGAGCATAAGCAGAGTGGGCAGGGAGCCTACATGCGCTGTGAGTGGGAGCAGACCCAGTGTGCTTGAGCCACTGCGAGCACACGCCAGTAGTACTTATTTGCAGCGTCCCTCCCTCCCTGCTTAAAGCTCAACATTCAGAAAACGAAGATCATGGCATCTGGTCCCATCACTACATGGGAAATAGATGGAGAAACAGTGGAAACAGTGTCAGACTTTATTTTTCTGGGCTCCAAAATCACTGCGGATGGTGACTGAAGCCATGAAATTAAAAGACCCTTACTCCTTGGAAGGAAAGTTATGGCCAACCTAGACAGCATATTCAAAAGCAGAGACATCACTTTGCCAACAAAGGTTTGCCTAGTCAAGGCTATGGTCTTTCCTGTGGTCATGTATGGATGTGAGAGCTGGACTGTGAAGAAGGCTGAGCGCCGAAGAATTGATGCTTTTGAACTGTGGTGTTGGAGAAGACTCTTGAGAGTCCCTTGGACTGCAAGGAGATCCAACCGGTCCATTCTGAAGGAGATCAGCCCTGGGATTTCTTGGGAAGGAATGATGCTGAAGCTGAGACTCCAGTATTTTGGCCACCTCATGCGAAGAGTTGACTCATTGGAGAAGACTCTGATGCTGGGAGGGATTGAGGGCAGGAGGAGAAGGGGACGACAGAGGATGAGATGGCTGGATGGCATCACTGACTCGATGAATGTGAGTCTGAGTGACCTCCAAGAGCTGGTGATGGATAGGGAGGCCTGGCGTGCTGCAGTTCATGGGGTCGCAAAGAGTCGGACACGACTGAGCAACTGATCTGATCCGATCTGATCCCTCCCTGCAGCACGACTGAACAAGTGAGCCTAAAAAAAAAGGGGGGGGTGTCCACCACCGCCCCCTTTGTATCAGGGCGGAAATCAGACACTGAAGAGACCGGCAAACAGAAGAAGCTATAACAGAGGGAACTGCCGTGGAAGCGACAGGCAATAAACTAAAACCCCATGGTTAGTACCAACTAGAGAGAAAGGGGCCTATAGATCTTGAGAAATTTAGGCCGGAAC
Organism: Tragelaphus eurycerus; assembly: GCA_935064755.1. Taxonomy (NCBI): domain Eukaryota; kingdom Metazoa; phylum Chordata; class Mammalia; order Artiodactyla; family Bovidae; genus Tragelaphus; species Tragelaphus eurycerus. The sequence goes on along the minus strand of CAKXYN010000046.1, from coordinate 18,143,966 downwards.
AAGGAACTAGCCGAAAATGAACTGAACCCACAGTACCCACAACAATAACAGAGAAAGTCTTATATATATTGTTACTATTTTTACCATCATTCTTTCTTTCTTTTTTTTTTTAATATTTTTTTATTAAAAAAAATTTTTTTTATCCTCTAGTACTCCTTTAATTTCCACTTTTAGATATAACTTTTGCGACCCTTTTTTTTTTCTTTTTTCTTTTCTTTAACACTGTATTTTTGAAACTCCAAACTCTACTCTAGATTTTTAACTTTTGCTTTTTAAAATTGGTTATCATTTTGTACCTATATTTTCTTCATAACTTTTGTGACTCCTTTTTTTTTCTTTTTTCTTTTTCTTTCTTTCTTTTTCCTTCTTCTTTTCTTTAACACTGTATTTTTGAATCTCCAAACTCTACTCTAGATTTGTAATTTTTGCCTTTAGGTATTTGTTACCAATTCTGTACCTTTAAGAACCTAATCTTCAGTACCCACTTTTTACTAGGGAGCGAGATTACTGGCTTGACTGTTCTCTCCACCTCTGGACTCTCCTTTTTCTCCACCAGTTCTCCTGTGTCTCCTCCCTAACCCCTCTCTACTCTATACAACTCTGTGAATTTCTGAGTGTTCCAAATAAAGGAAAACACTTAGGGAACTGATTACTGACTGGATCTGTCTCTCTCCATTTCATTCCCTCCTTTTATCCTCCTGACCACCTCTGTCTCCTTCCTCCCTCTTTTCTTCGCTGTATAATTCCGTGAACATCTCTGAGCGGTCCAGTTGTGGAGTGCAGTATAGAAGGAGAAGTTTTTGAGACTACTGTAAAAATAAGACTGATAACTGGAAGCAGGAGTCTTAAGTCCAAACCCTGAGCCCACGGAACATTAATTGACAGGAGCTCATCAAATGCCTCCATACCTACACTGAAACCAAGCATCACACAAAGGCCAACAAGTTCCACGGCAAGACATACCAAGCAAATTCTCCAGAAACACAGGAACACAGCCCTGAGCTCCAAATACAGGCTACCCAAAGTGACCCCAAAATCATAGACATCTCATAACTCATTACTAGACACTCCATTGCACTCCAGAGAGAAGAAATCTTGTTCCATCCACCAGAAGACCAACACAAGCTTCCCTAACCAAGAAACCTTGACAAGCCACCTGTACAAACCCACATATAAGTGAGGAAACGCCACAATAAAGAGAACTCCACAGACTGCCAAATACAGTAAGGACACCCCAAACGCAGCAATTTAAACAAGATGAAGAGACAGAAGAATTCCCACCAGATAAAGAAACAGGATAAATGCCCACCAAACCAAACAAAAGAGGAAGAAATAGCGAATCTACCGGATAAAGAATTCCTAATAATGATATTGCAATTAATCCAAAATCTGGAAATCAAAATGGAATCACAGATAAATAGCCTGGAGAAAAGCATTGAGAAGATGCAAGAAAGGTTTAACAAGGACATAGAAGAAATAAAAAGAGTCAATATATAATGGATAATGCAATAAATGAGATCCAAAACACTCTGGAGGCAACAAGTAGTAGAATAACAGAGGCAGAAGATAGAATTAGTGAATCAGAAGATAGAATGGTAGCAATAAATGAATCAGAGGAGAAAAAAGAAAAACGAATTAAAAGAAATGAGGACAATCTCAGAGACCTCCAGGACAATATTAAACGTTACAATATTCGAATCATAGGAGTCCCAGAAGAAGAAGACAAAAAGAAAGACCATGAGAAAATACTTGAGGAGATAATAGTGGAAAACTTCCCTAAAATGGGGAAGGAAATAATCACTCAAGTCCAAGAAACCCAGAGAGTCCCAAACAGGACAAACCCACGGCGAAACACCCCAAGACACATATTAATCAAATGAACAAAGATCAAACACAAAGAACAAATATTAAAAGCAGCAAGGGAAAAACAACAAATAACACACAAGGGAAGTCCAATAAGGATAACAGCTGATCTTTCAATAGAGACTCTCCAAGCCAGGAGGGAATGGCAAGACATACTTAAAGTGATGAAAGAAAATAACCTTCAGCTCAGATTATTGTACCCAGCAAGGATCTCATTCAAATATGAAGGAGAAATCAAAACCTTTACAGACAAGCAAAAGCTGAGAGAATTCAGCAACAACAAACCAGCTCTCCAACAAATACTAAAGGACATTCTCTAGACAGGAAACACAAAAGGGTATATAAATTCAAACCCAAAACAACAAAGTAAATGGCAACAGGATCATACTTATCAATAATTACCTTAAATGTAAATGGGTTGAATGCCCCAACCAAAAGACAGAGAATGGCTGAATGGATACAAAAACAAGACCCCTACATATGTTGTCTACAAGAGACCCACCTCAAAACAGGGGACACATACAGACTGAAAGTGAAGGGCTCGAAAAAGATTTTCCGTGCAAATAGGGACCAAAAGAAAGCAGGAGTAGCAATACTCATATCAGATAAAATTGCCTTTAAAACAAAGGCTGTGAAAAGAGACAAAGAAAGTCACTAAATAATGATCAATCCAAGAAGAAGATATAACAATTATAAATATATATGCACCCAACATAGGAGCACTGCAATATGTAAGACAAATACTAACAAGTATGAAAGGAGAAATCAACAATAATAGTGGGAGACTTTAATACCCTACTCACACCAATGGATAGATCAACTAAACAGAAAATTAACAAGGAAACACAAACTTTAAATGATATAATAGACCAGTTAGACCTAATTGATATCTATAGCACATTTCATCCCAAAACAATGAATTTCACTTTTTCTCAAGTGCACACGGAACCTTCTCCAGGATAGACCACATCCTGGGCCATAAATCTAGCCTTGGTAAGTTCAGAAAAATTGAAATCATTCCAAGCATCTTTTCTGACCACAATGCAGTAAGATTAGATCTCAATAACAGGAGAAAAACTATTAAAAATTCCAACATATGGAGGCTGAACAACACACTCCTGAATAACCAACAAATCACAGAAGAAATCAAAAAAGAAATCAAAATATGCATAGAAAAGAATGAAAATGAAAACACAACCACCCAAAACCTGGGGGACACTGTAAAAGCAGTCCTAAGGGGAAAGTTCATAGCAATACAGGCATACCTCAAGAAACAAGAAAAAAGCCAAATAAATAACCTAACGCTACACCTAAAGCAACTGGAAAAGGAAGAAATGAAGCACCCCAAGGTTAGTAGAAGGAAAGAAATCTTAAAAACTAGGGCAGAAATAAATGCCAAAGAAACAAAAGAGACCATAGCAAAAATCAACAAAGCCAAAAGCTGGTTCTTTGAAAGGGTAAATAAAATTGACAAACCATTAGCCAGACTCATCAAGCAACAAAGGGAGAAAAATCAAATCAATAAAATTAGAAATGAAAATGGAGCGATCACAACAGACAACACAGAAATACAAAGGATCATAAGAGACTACTATCAGCAATTATATGGCAACAAAATGGACAACGTGGAAGAAATGGACAAATTCTTAGAAAAGTACAACTTTCCAAAACTGGATCAGGAAGAAATAGAAAATCTTAACAGACCCATCAAAAGCACGGAAATTGAAACAGTAATCAGAAATCTTCCAGCAAACAAAAGCCCAGGTCCAGACGGCTTCACAGCTGAATTCTACCAAAAATTTAGAGAAGAGCTAACACCTATCCTACTCAAACTGTTTCAGAAAATTGCAGAGGAAGGCAAACTTCCAAACTCATTCTATGAGGCCACCATCACCCTAATACCAAAACCTGACAAAGATGCCACAAAAAAAGAAACCTACAGGCCAATATCACTGATGAACATAGATGCAAAAATCCTTAACAAAATTCTAGCAATCAGAATCCAACAACACATTAAAAAGATCATACACCATGACCAAGTGGGCTTTATCCCAGGAATGCAAGGATTCTTCAATATCTGCAAATCAATCAATGTAATACACCACATTAACAAATTAAAAAATAAAAACCATATGATTATCTCAATAGATGCAGAGAAAGCCTTTGACAAAGTTCAACATCCATTTATGATAAAATCTCTCCAGAAAGCAGGAATAGAAGGAACATGCCTCAACATAATAAAAGCTATATATGACAAACCCACAGCAAACATTATCCTCAATGGTTAAAAATTGAAAGCATTTCCCCTAAAGTCAGGAACAAGACAAGGATGCCCACTTTCACCATTACTATTCAACATAGTTTTGGAAGTTTTGGCCACAGCAATCAGAGCAGAAAAAGAAATAAAAGGAATCCAAATTGGAAAAGAAGAAGTAAAACTCTCATTGTTTGCAGATGACATGATCCTCTACATAGAAAACCCTAAAGATTCCACCAGAAAATTACTAGAACTAATCAATGAATATAGTAAAGTTGCAGGATATAAAATCAACACACAGAAATCCCTTGCATTCCTGTACACTAATAATGAGAAAATAGAAAGAGAAATTAAGGAAACAATTCCATTCACCATTGCAGTGAAAAGAATAAAATACTTAGGAATATATCTTCCTAAAGAAACTAAAGACCTATATATAGAAAACTATAAAACACTGGTGAAAGAAATCAAAGAGGACACTAATAGATGGAGAAATATACCATGTTCATGGATTGGTAGAATCAATATAGTGAAAATGAGTATACTACCCAAAGCAATTTATAGATTCAATGCAATCCCCATCAAGCTACCAATGGTATTCTTCACAAAGCTAGAACAAATAATTTCTCAATTTGTATGGAAATACAAAAATCCTTGAATAGCCAAAGCTATCTTGAGAAAGAAGAATGGAACTGGAGGAATCAACCTGCCTGACTTTAGGCTCTACTACAAAGCCACAGTCATCAAGACAGTATGGTACTGGCACAAAGACAGAAATATAGATCAATGGAACAAAATAGAAAGCCCAGAGATAAATCCACGCACATATGGACACCTTATCTTTGACAAAGGAGGCAAGAATATACAATGGATTAAAGACAATCTCTTTAACAAGTGGTGTTGGGAAAACTGGTTGAACACTTGTAAAAGAATGAAACTAGAACACTTTCTAACACCATACACACACAAAAAAACTCAAAATGGACTAAAGATCTAAATGTAAAACCAGAAACCATAAAACTCCTAGAGGAAAACAAAGGCAAAACACTCTCTGACATACATCACAGCAGGATCCTCTATGACCCACCTCCCAGAATATTGGAAATAAAACCAAAAATAAACAAATGGGACCTAATCAAACTTAAAAGCTTCTGCACAACAAAGGAAACTACAAGCAAGGTGAAAAGACAGCCTTCAGAATGGGAGAAAATAATAGCAAATGAAGCAACAGACAAAGGACTAATCTCAAAAATATACAAGCAACTCCTACAGCTCAATTCCAGAAAAATAAATGACCCAATCAAAAAATGGGCCAAAGAACTAAATAGACATTTCTCCAAAGAAGACATACAGATGGCTAACAAACACATGAACAGATGCTCAACATCACTCATTATCAGAGAAATGCAAATCAAAACCACTATGAGGTACCATTTCACGCCAGTCAGAATGGCTGCGATCCAAAATTTCACAAGCAATAAATGTTGGAAAGGGTGTGGTGAAAAGGGAGCCCTCTTACACTGTTGGTGGGAATGCAAACTAGTACAGCTACTATGGAGAACAGTATGGAGATTCCTCAAAAAACTGGGAATAGAACTGCCTTATGATCCAGCAATCCCACTGATGGGCATACGCACTGAGAAAACCAGAATTGAAAGAGACACGTGTACTCCAACGTTCATTGCAGCACTGTTTACAATAGCCAGGACTTGGAAGCAACCTAGATGTCCATCCACAGATGAATGGATAAGAGAGCAGTGGTACATATACACAATGGAGTATTACTCAGCCATTAAAAAGAATACATTTGAATCAGTTCTAATGAGGTGGATGGAACTGGAGCCTATTATACAGAGTGAAGTAAGCCAGAAAAAAAACACAAATACAGTATAATAATGCATATATATGGAATTTAGAAAGATGGTAACAATAACCCTGTTTACAAGACAGCAAAAGAGACACTGATGTATAGAACAGACTTTTGGACTCTGGGAACGGGAGAGGGTGGGATGATTTGGGAGAATAGCATTGAAATATGTATAATATCATATCTGAAACGAGTCACCAGTCCAGTACGATGCCTGATGACGGATGCCTGGGGCTGGTGCACTGGGACGACCCAGAGGGATGGTATGGGGAGGGAGGAGGGAGGAGGGTTCAGGATGGGGAGCACGTGTATACTTGTGGCGGATCCATCTTGATGTATGGCAAAAGCAATACAATATTGTAAAGTTAAGCAAAATAAAATTTAATTAAAATATAAAATTAAATTAAGGGTTTATTTCTAAGATGTCTATTTTACTCCATTGGTCTATTTGTTAATGTGGCAGTAACACACAGTTTTGATTACTGTAGGCTTGTAATGTTTGGAAATCAAGAAGTGTGAGTTCTCTACTTTTTCATTGTCCAAATTGCTTTGCCTATTAAGGATCTCTTTAGATTCTACTTAAATTTTAGGACAAGTTTTTCTATTTCTGTAAAGATGCTATTGGGATTTTGATAGGGTTTGCATTGGATCTGTAGATCACTCTGGGTAGTGTGTTAGAAGAACAAATCCAGTGAAGTGTGTGTGTGTGTGTGTGTGTGTGTGTGTGTGTGTGTGTGTAAAAGAATTGACTCATTCAATTATAGAGGCTGGTAAGTCCCAAGATCTAGAGGGTGAGTTGGCTAGCTGGAGACCCAGAAGAGCCAGTGGTTTAGCTCCGGTCCAGGTTAGAAGGCCTAAGAACCAAAGCAGCAGAGCTGATATTTCAGTTTGGGTCTAAAGGCAGGAAAAGAAGCTGATGTCCCAGGTCCAAAGGCTTTCACACAGGAGGAATTCTCTTACATGAGGAAAGGTTGCCTTTTTGTTTTATGCAGACTATCAGCTGATTAGGTAAAGCCCACCCACATTATCGGGGAGAAATCTGTTTTACCCAGTTGACTGATTTAAATGTTAATCTCATGAAAAAGCACCCTACAGAAACACCCAGAATAATGTTTGACTAAATATCTGGCACTCTGTGGACCAGTCAAGCTGACACATAAAATTAACCACCTCAGATAGTATGGACTTCTTAACAATATTTAGTATTCCAGTCTGTGCAGACAGATGCCTTTCCATTTATTTGTCTTTTTCAGCTTCTTTCAGCAATGTTTTGTAGTTTGCACTGTATAAGTTTTTTGACTCCATGCTTGAGTTTATTCCTCAGTATTTTATCCTTTTTTGCTGCTAATGTGAATGGAATTGTTTTCTTAATTTCCTATTCAAATTGTTCTTTGTTAGTGTATAGTAATACAACTGAATTTTGCTTTTGGATTTTGTGTCCTACAACTTTGCTGAATTTGTTTATTAGTTCTACCAGTTGTGTGCATGTGTGTGTGTGGGGGGGCGTGTACTCTTTTGAATTTTGCATGTACAAAATCACGCTCTCTTCAATAGAGCTAATTTTACTTCTTTCTGATTTGGATGCCTTTTGTCTCTTTTGCTTTCCTAACAGCTCTCGCTATGACTTCCAGTTGTTGAATTCTAACATAACGGTGAGAACGGGCTTCCTTGCCTTGTTCCTTACCTTAGAAGAAGAGATTTCAGTTTTTCACCACTGAGTATGATGTGAGTTGTGGCCTTTATTATGTTGAGGTAATTTCTTTCTACTCCTAGTTCTTTGACTGTTTTTTCTCATGAGTGATGAATTTCTTATGCATCTATAGAGATGATCATGTGATTTTTGTCCTTCAATCTGTTAATGTGTTTTATTACATTGATTGATTTTTATGTGCAACCAAGGGATAAATCCTTTTTTACCATGGCACATAGTCCTTCTAATGTGCCATTGAATTGTTTTGATAGTATTTTGTTGAGGATTTTTGCATCTGCATTTGTCCAGGAAACTGGCCTGTAGTGTTCTTTTCTTTTGGTGCCTTTGATATCAGGATAATGCTGGCCTCATCAAATGAGTTTGGAAGTGTTCCCTCTTCTTCAATTTTTTGGAAGCATTTGAGAAAGGTTGGTATTAATTCTTTAAATGTTTGGTGGAATTCTCCAGTGAAGCTATCGGTTCCTGATTTTGTGTGTGTGTGTGTGTGTGTGAGGGGGGAGGGAGAGGTTTGTCATTACCAATTCAATCTCATTATTGGTCTATTGGGTTTTCTGTTTCTCCTTGATTCAGTTCTGGTATATTGTGTGTTTCTAGAAATTTATTCATTTCTTCTAGGTTGTCCAATTCTTGCCACAATTGTTCATAATATTCTTGTGTAATCCTCTTTGTTATTGTCGCATTGCTTGTAATATCCCCTCTTTTATTTATGATTTTAGTTATTTTAGTCTTTTTCTCTTAGTTAATCAAGGTAAGTATTTAAAAAAAAATTTTTTTGTATATAAAGAAGTTTGCTCACCATAGTGTTGTGTATAAGGGCAAAAAAATCCTGACTGCTATTTACATTTTCATCACAAAAGCTACTAATATCTGTTGAAAATCTACCGGGGAAGGCAATGGCACACCAACCCAGTACTTTTGCCTGGAAAATCCCATGGACGGAGGAGCCTGGTAGGCTCCAGTCCATGGGGTCGCTAAGAGTCAGACACGACTGAGCGGCTTTACTTTCACTTTTCGCTTTCATGCATTGGAGAAGGAAATGGCAACCCACTCCAGTGTTCTTGCCTGGAGAATCCCAGGGACAGGGGAGCCTGGTGAGCTTCCGTCTATGGGGTCGCACAGAGTCAGACACGACTGAAGTGACTTAGCAGCTGCAGCAGCAGGCCCTCTACATGCATTATGTCATTTAATTCTCACAGCAGCCATGTGAGGTAGACACTAATCTTATCCCTATTTTATATACAAGGCACAAACATGTGATAACTTGTCCAAATCAAACATCTAGTAGGTAGTGGAATCAGGATTTAAACTCTGGTCTTTGAGTTTATATAGATACAAATCTGTGTTATACAACTATTAGAAAAGGAAGCATGTTGCAATAAAAGATATACTGCACTGTTCTAAGCAAGAACTCAAGAAATCTGCAAGTGCCTAAAAATGTTGTATTGAAACATGAATGTCCAGGATGGGTTTCTGGCAACCAGTCGGTGCAATGGCTCTGAACCTTTTTTTTTTTTTTTTTTTTGGTTATGGGCCCTGTGTTAGTCTGTTCGAGTTGCCAAAACCAAATACCACAGGCTGGATTGCTTAAACACAAGACATTTATTTTCTCATAGTTGGGGATACTAGAAGTCCAAGATCAAGGTGCCAGCAAGTTCAACTCCTGGTGTAGGCACTCCTCTTGTATTGCAGTTGGCCACCTTCCCTCTGTTTCCTCACATGACATTTCCTCTGTGTCTGTATGGAGAGAGAGAGAGAGTGCGTGCGAGAGATCTGGTAACTCCTCCTCTTGTAAGGATGTCAGATCCTTTGGGATGAGGGCCCCACTCTTACACCTCTGTGTGTGTTGTGCTTGGTCACTCAGTTGTGTCTACCTCTTGGTGACCCCATGAACTGTGGCACACCAGACGCCTCTCTCCATGGGAATTCTCCAGGCAAGAATCCTGGAGTGGGTTGCCATGCCCTCCTCCAGGGGAACTTCCCAACACAGGGATGGAACTCAGGCGTGCCATAGTGCAGGTGGGCTCGTTACCATCTAGCCACCAGGGAAGCCCAAGAATAGTAGATTGGGTAGCGTATCCCTTCTCCAGGGGTACTTCCCGACACAGGAATCAAAACCTATATTGCAGGCAGATTCTTTACCAGCTCCCCCAATTAACCCCAATTACCTCTCTAAAGGCTCCATCTCCAAATTCAGTCATGTTGAGGCTTAGGGCTTTAAGATAGGCATTTGAGGGAAACACAATTCAGCCCATAGACGGACTCCTTTGAGAATCTATTGAAAGCTCTATACACCCTCCCAAGAAGACTGTATACATTGCCTCCCACAACTCTGCACACAATTTCAGGAAGTTCTTGGAATCCAGGCTGAGAGCCACTGTTCTAGGTCACCTTTCTCTTTTCCGAGATGGAGAAACAAGAGGTTCAGAAAGGGGAAGTGCTTTTCCTCAGGTTAGGAGAGAGGTAGGTCTCCTGATTCCTCATCAAGTGCTTGCCCTACCTTACTCTGCCTTATGTTAGGCCTGTTAGGTCAACAATCCACGGTGACCCCAAAACACTAGAGATTCTGTGGGTGCAGTGAAGGGGAGTGCTTCACCTGGGATGCTCCAGTGAGTGAACAAGGCTCTAGCTATAACTGACAGTCAATGGGACCAATTTCATTGTTTCAAATTAGTCAGGAGGTTGGGAAGAAGCTGCACCAGCTTCAACATACATCCACAAGAGTTCTGAGTGTGAGGTGATGGAGGTGCTTCTGTCCTAACAAACAGCAAAGTGGGGACTGAACAGGTAGAGTTGAACTGTTTGCTGGCCTGGACATGACACTGTTCCTCTACTCTCAGATTCCTCATTTGTACACCCCTCAGGAGTAGACCTGTTAGATTTCCACAATGAGATTATCTAGCTCTAATATTCTGTTACATCTGTGCTTCTAGGGCAGGAACCATGTGGGAAAAATCAGCTGAGGCATTTGGGTCCTAGTTCAGTTCAGTTTAGTCGCTCAGTCATGTCTGACTCTTTGGGACCCCATGAATTGCACAGCGCCAGGCCTCCCTGTCCACCCCCAACTCCCGGAGCTCACCCAAACTCATGTCCATCGAGTCAGTGATGCCATCCAGCCATCTCATCCTCTGTCGTCCCCTTTTCCTCCTGCCCCCAATCCTCCCAGCATCAAAGTCTTTTCAAAAGAGTCAACACTTTGCATAAGTTGGCCAAAGTATTGGAATTCCAGCTTTGGCATCAGCCCTTCCAAAGAACACCCAGGACTGATCTCCTTTAGAATGGCCCTAGAATCATGGGCAAAACAATTTTTTTTTCAAAATGTCTTCTGATGGTGTCCTATAATTAGCAATAAAGCACATGTACTTTAAAGAGATGAAAAATCCCAAATAAGCAGGAGAAGACCCTTTACACGCTCAGTCATTTAAGGTAAATTCTCAACAGAAATGTTTCCTCAATTTCTGTTTCATGTCCATCCTTAAACAGGGAGGCGAATTATAATAGCTGGAATTCTGAACAACAAGGTTAGAAGATGGAGCAGTATTTATAATGGGAAGAGTTATGTTATCTGTAGGCAGAGGGGTGGCCCCAGAAAATGACTCTTGTTTCATTTCATCAATCAATGAGCATTTAAAAAACAGGACTTACTTCCTATTGACCCTATCAATGCCACAAATCAGTGTGGAGCCTTCACTTGGGCCACAAGACTAGAAACAAAAGCAGGGGCACTCACTGTGCGGTGGAGGCTAACATTTCAGGAAAATTCTTTCAGCTTTGCTCCCTACAAAGAACAAGGGAAGGGCTTGAAGGGCTGTGCACACCCACCTCCTGCTTCTGTGCCAGTGGAAGGTGGGAGCACACCCAGTCTAGCACATCAATGGTCTCAGTTTCTGTCTGAGGAGAAAGAGGAAGAAAAGAGCTGCTGCCGCGGGGAGTAGGGGTGAAGGCTGGTGTTGAGATAGAAGTGTCAAATGGACAAGGGAGATGCCGCGCATCCAACCACAGGCATCATCACCATCACCACCATATTGGCACAAATAAGCCCCTCAGTCTCAGGGGTTGTTAACGGACTAATCACAAAGACCAGGAGGAACTCCAAAGGCATGGCATCTGGCCCTTCCCAACCAACTTCCTTAGACGATCCTGCCCTCGCCTGGTCAAATCGGTGTATTACAATGCAGGGACATCGCTCCGGAGTTTTTGCCTTCATTTCTTTTTCTCAAGTTCTTGGTGCTCCACCTCTGAGAGGCAGTGGATGGGGAGGGGAGAAGTCTCGGAGAAATTGTATCCAAATACATCACTTCTGTGAGTTTCAGCACAAGTTCACAATTAAATTCTGAATGATAATGTACTACCCAAATATGGAATATTTATTAAAAATTGAGATTGATATTATAATTATGTAAGCATCACTTTATTATTTTTCATTACAAAAGTATGAGTTCTCAAAAATATAGCTATTAATGTAGATGAAATAAGATTTCTAAGCTCAATTAAATATGTTATAAACAAAGAAAGTAACTTTGGTTCTACTTCTGGTTAGAACATAATTACAATATGCTTATACTGGGATGTTATTTCCCTAAGCGTTATATTTTTCTCCAATTATACTGAAACGTAACATAGATAGAGAAAAAGTCACAATATATACGTGGAGTTTAATAATTGATTATCAAGTGTATACCCCCAAGTCACAGAAGGGGATAGTGTCAGCTTCCCCCAACACTCCTCAAGTTTCCCTGTCTTATCTTAGCCCCGCTCCTTCTTCAAGAAGAATAAGTACACTCTACTTATATGCTATCCTTTCTTCCCTTTTCCTCAAAAAAAAAAAAATTGTATACTATATATATATATATCAGCTCAATTTAGTCGCTCAGTTGTGTGCAACTCTTTGCGACCCCATGAATCACAGCATGCCAGGCCTCCCTGTCCATCACCAACTCCTGGAGTTCACTCAGACTCACGTCCATCGAGTCGGTGATGCCATCCAGCCATCTCATCCTCTGTCGTCCCCTTCTCCTCCTGCCCCCAATCCCTCCCAGCATCAGAGTCTTTTCCAATGAGTCAACTCTTCGCATGAGGTGGCCAAAGTACTGGAGTTTCAGCTTTAGCATCATTCCTTCCAAAGAAATCCCAGGGCTGATCTCCTTCAGAATAGACTGGTTGGATCTCCTTGCAGTCCTAGGGACTCTCAAGAGTCTTCTCCAACACCACAGTTCAAAACCATCAATTCTTCGGTGCTCAGCCTTCTTCACAGTCCAACTCTCACATCCATACCAGACCACAGGAAAAACCATAGCCTTGACCAGACAGACCTTTGTTGGCAAAGTAATGTCTCTGCTTTTGAATATGCTGTCTAGGTTGGTCATAACTTTCCTTCCAAGGAGTAAGCGTCTTTTAATTTCATGGGTGCAGTCACCATCTGCAGTGATTTTGGAGCCCCCCAAAATAAAGTCTGACACTGTTTCTACTGTTTCCCCATCTATTTCCCATGAAGTGATGGGATCGGATGCCATGATCTTCGTTTTCTGAATGTTGAGTTTTAAGCCAACTTTTTCACTCTCCACTTTCACTTTCTTCAAGAGGCTTTTTAGTTCCTCTTCACTTTCTGCCATAAGAGTGGTGTCATCTGCATATCTGAGGTGATTGATATTTCTCCCAGCAATCTGGATTCCAGCTTGTGTTTCTTCCAGTCCAGCATTTCTCATGATGTACTCTGCAGAGAAGTTAAATAAGCAGGGTGACAATGTACAGCCTTGACGTACTCCTCTTCCGATTTGGAACCAGTCTGTTGTTCCATGTCCAGTTCTAACTGTTGCTTCCTGACCTGCATACAAGTTTCTCAAGAGGTAGATCAGGTGGTCTGGTATTCCCATCTCGTGAAGAAGTTTCCGTAGTTTATTGTGATCCATCCACACAGTCAAAGGCTTTGGCTAGTCAATAAAGCAGAAATAGATGTTTTACTGGAACTCTCTTTCTTTTTCCATGATCCAGCGGATGTTGGCAATTTGATCTCTGGTTCCTCTGCCTTTTCTAAAATCAGCTTGAACATCTTGAAGTTCACGGTTCATGTATTGGTGAAGCCTGGCTTGGAGAATTTTGAGCATTACTTTACTAGCGTGTGAGATGAGTGCCATTGTGCGGTAGTTTGAGGATTTTTTGGCATTTCCTTTCTTTGGGATTGGAATGAAAATGGACCTTTTCCAATCCTGTGGCCACTGCTGAGTTTTCCAAATTTGCTCACATATTGAGTGCAGCACTTTAACAGCATCACATTTCAGGATTTGAAATAGCTCAACAGTTATATATATATATATATAAAATGTTATGAGTTAGTGTTGACAGCTACTTACAGTTATATGAATGGAATTGTTATATGAATGGAATATATCTGTGTTGCTTCTTGGTTTTTAATCAATGTTAAATTTGTAAGATTCATGCCTATTCTGTTCAGTGGTAGTTTGTATATTTTTGCAGATGAAATTGTATTTATTCACATGAAGAGGACCTCCCAGAACTTTTGGATTTGAAGCCGGCAGGGCTTATTTTTGGGAGATCCAGAGGGCCATGGGAAGCAGACGCCACTCTTAAAAGGGGCTTACAGAATCTCACATGCTCCAGGACCCAGGGCTAAAGCAATAATTTGAAAGCAGCCGGGGTCAGAGGCAGCTGCTGATCTTGGAGAGCCTCCCAGAGAGGCAAGAGGCAGCTGGACTCACCCTGGGGATGCAGGCGCTGGAGGCAGCCACTTTGCAGAGCACCATCGACCATGTGGACACTGGTGCTGGCAAGTGCCATTTTGGAATCCTCCCTCCAGCTCACCAGCACCAGTGCCCAGACTTGCCCGTCAGCCTGTAGGCAGTAATACTAGGACAGAAAAAGCTATTAGCCAGGCAGAGACACAGCCCCACCCACAAGCAAGCCTGCTGCCTTAAGACTCCTTGCAGCTGGGCCTGTCAATCAGAGGCCCCAACACACCATACTGGCCCTATACACCAGTTAGAAGTTACTAAGCCCCGGACTCCAGGGTCCTGCAGTCAGAGACCCTGGGACCTAGTTCCTGCCCACAGCAGGTCATCACTAGCCCCAGGACCAGTTTTACCCATCAGTGGGTAGGCACCAGCCCTAGTATGCCCTGGACCCAGCCCCAGCCACCCATGGCCCCAAGCACCAACTCCTGGACTCCTCCAGGGCCCTGAAGCCAGAGAACCCAAGAACCAGCTCTACAAGCCAGCAGGCAGACAACAGCAACCAGAGTAACTCCAGCCCTGCAGCCTGCCATACCAGGAAAAAGCCCACCCACCAGCAGGCCCACACCAGCCCCAAGAGCCACTGAGTCGCAGCACAGTTTACCAGCAAGTAGACACCAGGTCTGGGACACTTTGGAGCTCTCAGCCAGCAGCTCTGGAATCTGGCCCCACACTGCATTGTGTGGAAGCCACCTATGGAACATCTAGGACCCCACAGCCAGCCATGTCAGGAACTGGCCCCACCCAACAGTGGACTGAAACCAGCTCTGGGACCCCCAGGGCCCTGCAGCTAGAGACCCAGGAACAGAAACAGAGCTCCACCCACGAGTGAGCTGGCACTACCCCAGGACACCCTGGACCCCAAACTCAGTCAATGCCAGGAGAAACCAGCCTCAAGATACCTTGGCATGTCAGCCAGCTGCCCCCAGAAACAGCCACACTCACCAGCAGGACAAGAAAAGGTTTGGGATACCTAAGACCTCATACCTGGCATTGCAAGAACTAGACCTACAAAACAATAGGCCTACACTAGATCTGGGATTCCCATTTTGCACCTATTCACAAGAGAAACAGGCTCAAAAAACCATCAGGGACACAGAGCCAGTAGTACCATGACCCCACCCCACTCATAAGTGACTGGCAGGCTCCACACAAAGCAGGGCCTGGCAAGCAGTCAGACCAGAGGCTAACTAGCCCTATGAGACCATGCCTTTCATATGGAGCACCCCTAGAACATATAGCTCTGGTGACCAGAGGGGACTGTACTGCAGACACGCATGGGATGTCTCCTAGAAAAGGCCATTCTTCCAAGATTGGTAGATGTAATCAACCTACTAAATGCATAAGATTAAAATGCAAATTAGACAAAATGAGGAGACAGAGTAATACGGTCAAAACAAAGGAGCAAGGTAGAACCCCAAAAGAAGCACTAAGTGAAGTGGAGGTAGGCACTCTACCTGAGAAAGCATTCAGGGTAGGGATCATAAACCAGATCAAAAAATTCAGGGTAAGATTGGATGGACAGGGAAAGAAGTTGCAAGTTTTTAACAGAATTGGAAATCTAAGACAAGAAATTCTAAGATTCTTAGAGGAAAACAGGCAGAACAGCAAGATACTCTGACACACCACCTAGAGTAATGGAAATAAAAATAAACAGTGGGATCTACCTAAACTTAAAAGCTTTAGCACAGTAATGGAAATGATAAACAAGGTGGAAATACAGCCCTCAGAATGGGAGAAAATAACAGCAAATTAAACAACTGACAAAGAAGTAATCTTCAAAATATACAAGCAGTTCATGAAGCTCAATACGAGAAAAACAGAAAATCCAATCAAAGACTGGGCAAAATATCTAAACAGACATTTATGCAAAGAAGACACAGATGGCTAATAAACAGATGAAAAAATGCTCAACATCACTCATCATCAGAGACATGTAAATCAAAACTGTAAGGAGGTATCACCTCACACCAGTCAGAATGGTCATCATCAAAAAGTTATAAACAATAAATGCTAGAGGGGATGTGGAGAAAAGGGAACCCTCTTGCACTATTGGTGGGAATGTACATTGATACAGCCAGTATGGAAAACAGTATGGAGAGTCCTTAAAACAAACAGACAAACAAACTAGGAATAAAACTACCATAAGACCCAGCAATCCCACTACTGTGCACATACCATAAGGAAACCATAATGGAAAAAGACGCATGAATGGGTAAAGAAGTCGTGGTACATATATACAATCGAATGTTACTCAGCCAGAAAAGGGAATGCATTTGAGTCAGTTCTATTGAGGTGGGTGAGCCTAGAGCCTATTATACAGAATGAAGTAAGTCAGAAAGAGAAAAACAAATATCAGATATTAATGCATAGAAATGGACTATGGAAAGATGGTACTGATGAACCTATCTGCAGGGATGAAATGGAGACACAGACATAGAGAACAGATTTGTGGACACAGTGGGGGAAGGAGTGGGTGAAACGAATGGAGAGAGTAGCATTGAAACACATACATTACCTTATATAAAACAGATAGCCAGTGGGAATTTGTTGTCTGACACAGGGAGCTCAAACCTGGTGTTTTCTGACAAACTAGATGGGTGGGATTTGGGTGGGAGCTGGGAAGGAGGTTCAGAAGAAGGGTACAAAAAAAATCAGAGGAAAGCGACATATATATATCTATGACTGATTCCTGTTGATGTATATCAGAAACCAACATAATATTTTAAAGCAGTTATCCTCCATTAAAAATAATCAAGAAAAAAATTTAAAAAAGAACCAAAAATAAAAAATCTATAGGAGAACCAAACTGAGCTGAAGAGTACAATAAGTGAAATGAAAAATACACTTCAATGGTAGGTGAGATGATACAGAGGAACGACTAATAAGCTGGAAGACAGAATAGTGGAAGTCACTGAAGCTGAACAGAAAAAAGAAAGAATAAACAGAAATGAGTTTCAGAGACCTCTGGGACCACATCAAGCATAGAAACATTTGAATTCTGGGGGTCCCAGCAGGAGAAGAGAGAGAGAAAGGGGCAGAGAGCATATGTGAAGACATACTAGCTGAACACTTTGCTAACCTGGGAAAAGCAATGGGCATCCAGGTACTGGAACACAGAGTCCCAAACAAAAAGACCACACCAAGACACATTGTAATTAGAATGGCAAAAATTAAAGCTAAACAGTGGATATTAAAAGCAGCAAGGGAAAAGCAACGAGTTAGAAACGAGGGAATTTTGGGCAGAAGCTCTGCATGCGAGAAGGGAGTGGCATGATTTATTTAAAATAATAAAGAGAAAAACCTACAACCAAGAAGACACTACTGGTAATCTGTCATTTCTTCAAATCTGTCATCCAGATTTGAAGGAGATTAAAAGTTTTACAGACAGGCAAAAGCTAACAGTTCAGCATCATCCAACCAGCTTTACAGGAAATGTTAGGGGGACTTCTCCAAGCAAAAAAGAAAAGACACAACTAGAAATATGAAAATGATGAAAGGAAAAAGTTCACTGATCAAGGCAAATATACAGTTTACAAAGCTGTATCAATGACTTACAAAGCTAGTGGGAAGGTTAAAAGGCACAAGTAGTAAAATTATCTATATCCGCAATACATAGTTAATGGATTGTTGTTGTTTATTTGCTAAGTCACGTCCGACTCTTTGAGATCCCATGGACTGTAACCTGCCAGGCTTCTTCTTCCATGGGATTCTCCAGGCAAGAATAGTGGAGTGGGTTGCCATTTCCTTCTCCAGGGGATCTTCCCGAACCGGGGATCGACCTCACGTCTCCAGTGCTGAGCCACCAAGGAAACCCCTTAGTTAAGGAATATACAGAAAAAAATTGGGAAAATATGATGTCAGAAACAGTAAACATGAGGACAGGAGTAAAAATGTAGGGGCATTAAAATATGTTTAAACTTAAGAGGTCAGCAACTTAAAATAATCAGATATAGAAAGAGTTATGCACAGTGTAGGGAATATAGCCAATAACTGTGTAGTATCTTGTATGGTGGCACATTATAACTAGAATTATAGTGCTGACCATTTTGAAATGTACAGAAATAATAAATCACTATGTTGTATACCAGGAGGTAACATAGTGTTGTAGGTCAATTACACTTCAAAAACAAACAAGCAAGCAAAAAAACAAAGATGCACAGAAAGAGATTTCAGATTTGCACTTACCAAAGGGTAGGTGTGGGGGAGGGGACAAAGGTGGGCAGAAGGGAAACACTTCCAGTTATTAGATAAATAAGTACGTGGGATGTAATGTATAACAAGATAAGTACAATTAACATTACTGTATGTTATATATGAAAGTTGTTAAGAGAATAAATCCTGAGTGTTCTCATCACAAGAAAAATTTTTTCTTTATCTTTAATTTTCTGTCTATATGAGAAGATGTATGTTTACTAAACTTATTGTGATAATCAGTTCATGATGCATGTATGTCAAATCACTATGCTGTACACTTTAAATTTATACAGTGCTGTATGTCAAATATATCTGAATAGAATTGGAAGAATCATAAGAATATCCTGATGCCATAAATTCAGAAGGACAGGACATCACCTATGCAATATTCCTGCCGAAACGTTTAACTTGAATGGAATCAGGAAGCAGCAATCAGACAAATTCCACTGGAGAAGCTTTCTGAAAACCACCTGGACTGGATCTTTAAAAATTTCAATATCATGCAAGACCTCCCAAAAAATCTAGGAAAATGTTATAGTTTAAAGGACACTAAAGTGGCTTCCCTGGCAGTCCAGTGGTTAAGACTCAGAGCTGCCAATGCAGGGGGTGAAGGTTGAATCCCTGGTGGGGGAACTAAGATCCAATATGCTATGCGGCATGGCCAAAAGAGAATTAAAAAAAAAAAGAAAGAAAGAAAGAAAGAAAAATAAAGGACACTAAAGACACTGACAACCAAATGCACTACATAACCTTTATTAGGAAGCAAGGTTTATTTTAGAGTTCAGGTACAAAAACAATATTGGGACAATCAGACATTTTGAATGAAGATCACCCCACTCCAGTACTCTTGCCTGGAAAATCCCACGGATGGAGGAGCCTGGTAGGCTGCAGTCCATGGGGTCGCTAAGAGTCGGACATGACTGAGCGACTTTACTTTCTCTCTTCACTTTCCTGCACTGGAGAAGGAAATGGCAACCCACTCCAGTGTTCTTGCCTGGAGAATCCCGGGGACGGGGAGGCCTGGTGGGCTGCTGTCTATGGGGTAGCACAGAGTCGGACACGACTGAAGTGACTTAGCATAGCATAGCTTATAGTAAGTTAATTATATTGTCTCAAAGTTAAATTTCCTGAGTATGATAATTGGATGAAGATTTGAGGCAGACTAATCTTTCTCTGAAGAGATACATACTGAAATATTGAGAGAAGAAACACTGCAATGTCTTAAAGTAACTCCAATGATTCAACAAAACAGAGACAGAAACAGAATATGGGAAATTTGACAAAATATTAATAATGGGTCAGTCAAGGTGAAGGATGTTTGGGTGTTCTGTGTTATTTTCTTGCAACTACTATACGTAGGAGAAATATTAATATTTCCAAAAATAGAATTTGAGAGGAAAGAGGACACTATGAGCCACTTTATTCTAATCAGCTCAAAAACTTAGGCAAATTGACTAGTTTTTATTTTATTTATTTAGTTATTTTACTTGTATGTGGCCAAACACAGAAGATATTTTTATTCATTAAAAATACTTAAAATTGACAATTTAAAATAGAACAATGATAATGTATTTAGAGTTTATAATGTGCATAGGTGTAAAATATATGACAACCAGGTGTGTGTGTGTGTGTGTGTGTGTGTGTGTGTGTGTGTGTATATAGAGAGAGCGAGACAGAGGGACAGGGAGACAGAGAGATAGAGAGAGAGTTGCATGATCTGTTTGCATATTTTGGAAAGTAATGCCTTGTTGGTTGCTTCGTTTGCAAATATTTTCTATGATTCTGAGTGATGTCTTTCATCTTGTTTGTAGTTTCCTTTGCTGTGCAAAAGCTTTTAATTTTAATGAGGTCCTATATGTTTATTTTTGTTTTTATTTTCATTACTCTAGGAGATGCATGAAAAACATATTGCTGTGATTTATGTCAAAGAGTGTTCTGCCTATGTTTTCCTCTAAGAGTTTTGTAGTATCTGGTGTTACATTTAGGTCTCTAATCCATTTTGAGTTTATTTCTTTGTATGATATTAGGGAATGTTTTAATTTCTTTTTTTACATGTAACCATACTGCTTTCCTAGCACCATTTATTGCAGAGACTGTCTTTTCTCATTTGTATATTCTTGCCTCCTTTGTCAGAGATTGACCATAGGTGCATGGGTTTATTTCTGGGCTTTCTATCCTGTTTCATTGATCAATATTTCTGTTTTTGTGCCAGTACCACAGCGTTTTGGTGACTGTACCTTTGTAGTATACTCTGAAGCCCTGGAGCCTAATTCCTCCAGCTCCATTTTTCTCTTTCAAGATTTCTTTGGCTATTCACGGTCTTTGTGTCTCCATACAAATTTTGAGGTTTTTTTTTCTAGTTCTGTGAAAGGTACCATTGGTAATTTGATAAGGATTGCATTGGATCAGTAGATTGCATTGGGTAGTGTAGTCATTTTGACAGTTTTGATTCTTCCAATCCAAGTGTAGAGGCAGCAGTGAGCAGTGGCTTGAATGAGATCTTAGTTCCCTGCCCAGGAATTGAACATGGGTAGCCTGGATGAACGGAGAAGGCAATGACACCTCACTCCAATACTCTTGCCTGGAAAATCCCATGGATGGAGGAGCCTGGAAGGCTGCAGTCCATGGGGTCGCTGAGGGTTGGACACAACTGAGTGACTTCACTTTCACTTTTCATTTTCATGCATTGGAGAAGGAAATGGCAACCCACTCCAGTGTTCTTGCCTGGAGAATGCCAGGGACGGGGGACACTGGTGGACTGCCGTCTATGGGGTCACACAGAGTCGGACACGACTAAAGTGACTTAGCAGCAGCCTGGATGAAAACCAGGAATCCTACCTACTAGACTGAAAATGGCTAGAGGCTAGAAGCAAGTTTTCCCTAGCTCTTTCACCATTGAAAAATGCATTTCTCAAGGAAGTAAAAAATTTAAGTCAGTTCAGTCAGTTAAGTCACTCAGTTGTGTCCAACTCTTTGTGACCTCATGGACTGTAGCACACCAGGCTTCCCTGTCCATCACCAACTCCTGGAGCTTGCTCAAACTCATGTCCATCGAGTCGGTGATACCATTCAACCATCTCATGCTCTGTCATCCCCTTCTCCTCCTGCCTTCAATTTTTCCCACCATCAAGGTCTTTTCCAATGAGTCCGTTCTTCACATCAGGTGGCCAAAGTATTGGAGCTTCGGTTTCAGCATCAGTCCTTCCAATGAATATTCAGGGCTGGTTTTCTTTAGGATGGACTGGTTTGATCTCCCTCCAGTCCAAGGGACTCTCAAGAGTCTTCTCCAACACCACAGTGCAAAAGCATCAATTTTTCGGCACTCAGCTTTCTTTATAGTCCAACTCTCACATCCATACATGACCACTGGAAAAACCATAGCTTTTACTAGACGGACCTTTATCAACAAAGTAATGTCTCTGCTTTTTATTATGCTGTCTAGGTTAGTCACAACTTTTCTTGCAAGGAGTAAGTGTCTTTTAATTTCATGGCTGCAGTCACCATCTGCACTGATTTTGGAACCCAAGAAATAAAGTTTGTCACTGTTTCCATTGTAAAAACAGGTACAAAGTTTATTATTAGTGATACAGCACAACAAGTGGAAGGGCACACAGAGAAACAGTTTGTTTAGTTAAGACAGAGCAAGGCAAAGGAGAAAAGGAAAGATATACCCATCTGAATGCAGAGTTCCAAAGAATAGCAAGGAAAGATAAGAAAGCCTTCCTAAGTGATCATTGCAAAGAAATAGAGGAAAACAATGGAATAGTAAAGCCTAGAGATCTTTTCAAGAAAATTAGAGCTACCAAGGCAACATTTCATGCAAAGATGGGCATAATAAAGGACAGAAACAGTATGGATCTAACAGAAGCAGAAGATATTAAGAAGTGGCAAGAATACACAGAAGATCTATACAAAAAAGATCTTAATGACCTGGAGAACCATGTGATCACTCACCTAGAGCCAGACATCCTGGAGTGTGAAGGCAAGTGGGCCTTAAGAAGCATGACTATGACCAAAGCTAGTGGAGGTTATGGAATTCCAGTTGAGCTATTTGAAATCCTAAAAGATGATGCTGTGAAAGTGCTGGACTCAATATGCCAACAATTTTTAAAAAGTCAGCTGTGGCCACAGGACTGGAAAAAGGTCAGTTTTTATCCCAATCTCAAAGAAAGACAATGCCAAAGAATGTTCAAACTACTACACAATTGCATTCATCTCACACGATAGCAAAGTAATGCTCAAAATTCTCCAAGCAAGGCTTCAACAGTGCCTGAACCAAAAACTCCCAGACGTTCAAGCTGGATTTAGAAAAGGCAAAGGAGCCTGAGAGCAAGTTGCCAACATCCATTTGATCATCCTAAAAGCAAGAGAGTTCCAGAAAAACATCTACTTCTGCTTTATTGACTATGCCAGAGCCTTTGACTGTGTGGATCACGACAAACTGTGGAAAATTCTTCAAGAGATGGGAATACCAGATCACCTGACCTGCCTCCTAAGAAATCTGTATGCAACAAGAAGCAACTGACATGGAACAATGGGCTGGTTTCAAACTGGGAAAAGAGTACATCAAGGCTGTATATTGTGATCTTGTTTATTTAACTTATATGCAGAGTACATTATGCAAAATGCTGAGCTGGATGAAGCACAACCTGGAATCAAGATTGCCGGAAGAAATATCAATAACCTTAGATACACAGATGACACCACCCTTATGGCACAAAGAGAAGAGGAACTAAAGAGCCTCTTGATGGAAGTGAAATAATAGACTGAACAAGCTAGCTTAAAACTCAACATTCAAAAACCTAAGACCATGGTATCCAGTCCCATCTGCTGCTGCTAACTGCTAAGTTGCTTCAGTTGTGTCCGACTCTGTGTGACCCCATCAATGGCAGCCCACCAGGCCCCACTGTCCCTGGGATTCTCCAGGCAAGAACACTGGAGTGGGTTGTCATTTCCTTCTCCAATGCATGAGAGTGAAAAGTGAAAGTGAAGTCGCTCAGTCGTGTCTGACTTTTAGCGACCCCATGGACTGCAGCCTACCAGGCTCCTCCGCCCATGGGATTTTCCAGGCAAGAGTACTGGAGTGGGGTGCCATTGCCTTCTCCGTCCAGTCCCATCACTTCATGGCAAAAGATGGGGAAACAGTGGACCATGACAGACTATTTTCTTGGGCTCCAAAATCACTGCCGATGGTGCCTGCAGCCATAAAATTGAAAGACACTTGCTCCTCGGAAGAAAGACTGTGACCAATGCAGACAGCGTATTAAAAAGCAGACAGTACTTTGCCAACAAAGGTCCGTCTGGTCAAAGCTATGGTTTTTCCAGTGGTCATGTATGGATGTGAGAGTTGGACCATAAAGAAAGCTGAGCACCCAAGAATTGATGCTTTTGCACTGTGGTGTTGGAGAAGACTTTTGAGAGTCCCTTGCACTGCAAGGAGATCAAACCAGTCCATCCTAAAGGAAATCAGTCCTGAATATTCATTGGAAAGACTGATGCTGAAGCTGAAGCTCCAATACTTTGGTCACCTGATGTGAAGAAGTGACTCATTGGAAAAGACCCTGATGCTGGGAAAGATTGAAGGCAGGAGGAGAAGGGGGATGACAGAGCATGAGGTGGTGGGATGGTATCACTGACTCGATGGACATGAGTTTGACCAAGCTCCGGGAGTTGGTCATGGACAGGGAAGCCTGGCATGCTGCAGTCGATGGGGTGGCAAAGAGTGGGACATAACTGAGCTACTGAACTGAACTGAAGGCAGAGATACACACTTAGAGAGAAACAGTGTGGGCATCCGTCGTAATGAGGAGGAGTGCTGTAAAGAGTCAGTTAAGTCATTTATATAGGGCAGTCATTCTGGGTCTTAGTTTATGTTTGGCCAGTTATCTGGTTTCTTTTCCCACATCTGACTTGCCCTAGGACCCTCCCCAACATGCATGCACTACTCTATTCCAAGATGGAAGCCAGCCCAGAGACCTATGGGGTAGATGGCAACACATACTATGAGGTGGTGCCCTTTTCTTTTGACCCCCAAGGAGCACATTCTGCACATGTGCCATGTCTCTCCTGCCCTGAGGATGGGAAATGTGTGATCTCTCAATCTTTTACTCAAACAGGGTGCAGCCCCTCTCTGTCTCTGCCATAGCTATCATCTTAACGTGTCCTCAGGAGACAAAGCCTGACTACCGTGTTTCTGATGTTATTTCTATTTTGAAGCGCAAACAGGAATCTGATTTAAATATCTAGACTCAAGCCCACTTGCCTCCTTCCTCAGGAAATGTAAACTTTTTATTTAAATCATAAAAGGTTATTGGATTTTTCTCAAATTTTTCTGCCTATAGAGACCTATGGATTTGTGAATATAGAAAAATTCTTGTATCATATGATAAATCCCACTTGATCATATTGTATGGTCCTTTTAATGTATTGTTGGATTAGGTTTGCTACTGTTTTGTTGAGGATTTTGTGCCTATGTTCATCAGTGATAGCGACCTATAATTTTCTCTTTTGGTGGTATCTTTGTTTGCTTTCAGTATCAGGGTGACAGCGGCCTGATGGAATGAGTTTGGAATAGATTCAGAAGGATAGGTATTAACTCTTCCCTTAATGCCTGATAGAATTTGCCTGTGAAGACATCTGGTCCTGGACTTTTGTTTGCTTGCATGTTCTTGTTCAGTCACTCAGTCGTGTCTGACTCTTTGCGACCCCATGGACTGCAGCATGCCAGGCTTTCTTTTCCTTCACCAACTCCCAGAGCTTGGTCCATCGAGTCAGTGATGCAATCCAACAGCCTCATCCTCTGTCATTCCCTTCTCCTCCCACATTCAATCTTTCCCAGCATCAGGGTCTTTTCTAATGAGTCGGCTCTTCACAATAGGTGACCAAGTATTGGAGCTTCAGCTTCAGCATCAGTCCTTCCAATGAATATTCAGGACTGATTTTCTTTAGGATTGACTGGCTGGATCTCCTTGCAGTCCAAGGGGCCCTCAAGAGGCTTCACCACAGTTCAAAAGCATCAGTTCTTTGCCGATCAGCCTTCTTTATGGTCCAATTCTCACATCCATACGTGACTATTGCAAAAACCATAGCTTTGACTAGATGGACCTTTGTTGGCAAAGTAGTGTCTGCACTTTTTAATATGCTGTCTAGGTGTCTCATAGCTTTTCTTCAAGGAGCAAGTGTCTTTTAATTTCATGGTTGCAGTCACCATCTGCAGTGATTTTGGAGCCCAAGAAAATAAAGTCTGTCACTGTTTCCATTGTTTCCCCATCTATTTTTGACATGAAGTGATGGGGCTGGATGCCATGCTCTTAGCTTTTTAATGTTGAGTTTTAACCCAGCTGTTTCACTCTCCTCTTTCAAAAACCCTTCATCAGGAGGCTCTTTAGTTACTCTTCACTTTCTGACATAAGTGTGGTGTCATCTGCATATCTGAGGTTTAATAAGTATCCTGGCAATATTGATTCCAGGTTGTGCTTAATCCAGCCTGGCATTTCACATAATGTACTCTACATTTAAGTTAAATAAGCAGGGTGACAATATACAGCCTTGATGTACTCCTTTCCCAATTTGATAACAGTCCATTGTTCCATGTCCAGTTCTAACTGTTGTTTCTTCATCTAAATTCACATTTCTCAGGAGGCAGGTAAGGTGGTGAGGTATTACCATCTCTTTGAGAATTTTCCAATTAAACAGAAGTAGGTGTTTTTCTGGAATTCTCTTACTTTTTCTATGATACAATGAATGTTGGCAATTTGATTTCTGGTTCCTCTGCCTTTTCTAAATTCAGCTTGAACACCTGGAAGTTCTCATTTGTGTACCATTGGAGCCTGGCTCAGCATTCAGAAAATGAAGATCATGGCATCCGGTCCCATCACTTCATAGGAAATAGATGGGGAAACAGTGGAAACAGTGTCAGACTTTATCTTTTGGGGCTTCAAAATCACTGCAGATGGTGACTGCAGCCATGAAATTAAAAGATGCTTACTCCTTGGAAGAAAAGGTATGACCAACCTAGATAGCATATTCAAAAGCAGAGACGTTACTTTGCCAACAAAGGTCCGTCTAGTCAAGGCTATGGTTTTTCCAGTGGTCATGTATGCATGTGAGAGTTGGAATGTGAAGAAAGCTGAGCACTGAAGAGGTGATGCTTTGGAACTGTGGTGTTGGAAAAGACTCTTGAGAGTCCCTTGGACTGCAAGGAGATCCAACCAGTCCATTCTGAAGGAGATCAGCCCTGGGATTTCTTTGGAAGGAATGATGCTAAAGCTGAAACTCCAGTACTTTGGCCACCTCATAGGAAGAGTTGACTCATTGGAAAAGACTCTGATGCTGGGAGGGATTGGGGGCAGGAGGAGAAGGGGACAACAGAGAATGAGATGGCTGGATGGCATCACTGACTCGATGGACGTGAGTCTGAGTGAACTCCGGGATGGTGATTGACAGGGAGGCCTGGCATGCTGCGATTCATGGGGTCGCAAAGCGTTGGACACGACTGAGCGACTGAACATGAACATGAAGCCTCGCTTTGATTATTTTGAGCATTATTCTGCTAATGTGTGAAATGAGTGCAATTGTGCAGTAGTTTAAACATTCTTTGGCATTGCCTTTCTTTGGGACTGGAATGAAAAGAAAACATACTTTTAGATAGATTATATGATTCTCAAACATTTAGTGGGGCTGACTGGTGTGTGTGTGTGTGTGTGTGTGTGTACTTTAATTAATTTTATTTCATCAATTCTCCTTTTGATCATTAATCTCTCAATAGAAAGCATTAGGTGATCAAGTATTTCATCTCTCAATTGGTTCTTCACTTGCCCTGGGTCCACTATGTCCCTCCCTGTTGGGTCCTAGGCCCAGCTCTCTGTTTCCTTTTCAGATCAGAACAGTCGCTCAGTCTTCTCCAACACCACAGTTCAGAAGCATCAATTCTTCGGTGCTCAGCCTTCTTCCCAGTCCAGCTCTCACATCCATACATGACCACAGGAAAGACCATAGCCTTGACTAGGCGAACCTTTGTTGGCAAAGTAATGTCTCTGCTTTTGAACATGCTATCTAGGTTGGTCATAACTTTCCTTTCAAGGAGTAAGCGTCTTTTTTTTAATTTCATGGCTGCAGTCACCATCTGCAGTGATTTTGGAGCCCAGAAAAATAAAGTCTGACACTGTTTCCACTGTTTCCCCATCTGTTTCCCATGTAGTGATGGGACCAGATGCCATGATCTTCGTTTTCTGAATGTTGAGCTTTAAGCCAACCTTTTCACTCTCCACTTTCACTTTCATCAAGAGGCTTTTTAGTTCCTCTTCACTTTCTGCCATAAGGGTGGTGTCATCTGCATATCTGAGGTGATTGATATTTCTCCCAGCAATCTTGATTCCAACTTGTGTTTCTTCCAGTCCAGAGTTTCTCATGATGTACTCTGCATATAAGTTAAATAAGCAAGGTGACAATATACAGCCTTGACGTACTCCTTTTCCTATTTGGAACCAGTCTGGTGTTCCATGTCCAGTTCTAACTGTTGCTTCCTGACCTGCATACAGATATCTCATGAGGCAGATCAGGTGATCTGGTATTCCCATCTCTTTCAGAATTTTCCAGTTTCTTGTGATCCACATAGTCAAAGACTTTGGCATAGTCAATAAAGCAGAAATAGATGTTTTTCTGGAATTCTCTTGCTTTTCCCATGATCCAGCGGATGTTGGCAATTTGATCTCTGGTTCCTCTGCCTTTTCGAAAACCAGCTTGAACATCAGAAAGTTCACAGTTCACATATTGCTGAAGCCTGGCTTGGAGAATTTTGAGCATTACTTCACTAGCATGTGAGATAAGTGCAATTGTGTGGAAGTTTGAGCATTCTTTTGGCATTGCCTTTCTTTGGGATTGGGATGAAAACTGACCTTTTCCAATCCTGTGGCCACTGCTGAGTTTTCTAAATTTGCTGGCATATTGAGTGCAGCACTTTCACAGCATCATCTTTCAGGATTTGGAATAGCTCCACTGGAATTCCATCACCTCCACTAGCTTTGTTCGTAGTGATGCTTTCTAAGGCCCACTTGACTTCACATTCCAGGGTGTCTGGCTCTAGGTCAGTGATCACACCATCATGATTATCTGGGTCGTGAAGATCTTTTTTGTACAGTTATTCTGTGTATTCTTGCCACCTCTTCTTAATATCTTCTGCTTCTGTTAGGTCCATACCATTTCTGCCCTTTATCGAGCTCATCTTTGCATGAAATGTTCTTTTGGTATCTCTGATTTTCTTGAAGAGATCCCTAGTCTTTCCCATTCTGTTGTTTTCCTCTATTTCTTTGCATTGATCGCTGAAGAAGGCTTTCTTATCTCTTCTTGCTATTTTTTGGAACTCTGCATTCAGATGTTTATATCTTTCCTTTTCTCCTTTGCTTTTCGCTTCTCTTCTTTTCACAGCTATTTGTAAGGCCTCCCCAGACAGCCATTTTGCTTTTTTGCATTTCTTTTCCATGGGGATGGTCTTGATCCCTGTCTCCTGTACAGTCACGAACCTCATTCCATAGTTCATCAGGCACTCTATCTATCAGACCTAGGCCCTTAAATCTATTTCTCACTTCCACTGTATAATCATAAGGCATTTGATTTAGATCATACCTGAATGGTCTAGTGGTTTCCCCTACTTTCTTCAATTTCAGTCTGAATTTGGCAATAAGGAGTTCATGGTCTGAGCCACAGTCAGCTCCTGGTCTTGTTTTTGCTGATTGTATAGAGCTTCTCCATCTTTGGCTGCAAAGAATATAATCTATCTGATTTCAGTGTTGACCATCTGGTGATGTCCATGTATAGAGTCTTCTCTTGTGTTGTTGGAAGAGGGTATTTGCTATGACCAGTGCATTTTCTTGGCAAAACTCTGTTAGTCTTTGCCCTGCTTCATTCCGTATTTCAAGGCCAAATTTGCCTGTTACTCCAGGTGTTTCTTGACTTCCTACTTTTGCATTCCAGTCCCCTATAATGAAAAGGACATCTTTTTTGGGTGTTAGTTCTAAAAGGTCTTGTAGGTCTTCATAGCACCGTTCAACTTCAGCTTCTTCAGCATTACTGGTTGGGGCATAGACTTGGATTACTGTGACATTGAATGGTTTGCCTTGGAAACGAACAGAGATCATTCTGTCGTTTTTGAGATTGCATCCAAGTACTGCATTTTGGACTCTTTTGTTGACCATGATGGCCACTCCATTTCTTCTGAGGGATTCCTGCCCGCAGTAGTCGATATAATGGTCCTCTGAGTTAAATTCACTCATTCCAGTCCATTTGAGTTCGCTGATTCCTAGAATGTCGACATTCACTCTTGCCATCTCTTGTTTGACCACTTCCAATTTGCCTTGATTTGTGGACCTGACATTCCAGGTTCCTATGCAATATTGCTCTTTACAGCATCGGACTTTGCTTCTATCACCAGTCACATCCACAGCTGGGTATTCTTTTTGCTTTGGCTCCATCCCTTCATTCTTTCTGGAGTTATTTCTCCACTGATCTCCAGTAGCATATTGGGCCCCTACTGACCTGGGGAGTTTCTCTTTCAGTATCCTATCATTTTGCCTTTTCATACTGTTCATGGGGTTCTCAAGGCAAGAATACTGAAGTGGTTTGCCATTCCCTTCTCCAGCGGACCACACCCTGTCAGATCTCTCCACCATGACCCGCCCATCCTGGGTTGCCCCACGGGCATGGCTTAGTTTCTTTGAGTTAGACAAGGCTGTGGTCCTGGTGTGATTAGATTGACTAGTTTTCTGAGTATGGTTTCAGTGTGTTTGCCCTCTGATGCCCTCTTGCAAGACCTACCATCTTACTTGGGTTTCTCTTTCCTTGGGTGTGGGTTATCTCTTCCCGGCTGCTCCAGCAAAGCACAGCCATCGCACCTTACCTTGGACGAGGGGTCTCTCCTCACCACCACCCTTCCTGACCTTGGAGGAGGGGTGTCTCCTCACCGCCGCCCTTCCTGACCTCGGTCGTGGGGTAGCTCCTCTCGGCCATGCTTAGTGCGCCGGTCCTCACCGCCGCCCTTCCTGACCTTGTTTCCTTTTAGAGGGTGGTAATAGTAAGATGTCTGGCAAGGAATAAAAGTCAACTCCAAGTTGTCCAATAAGACTATCCCAATTTTAACATGCATGTGCATTATAAACGTGCATCACTTTAAAGAGAACTATGGACATTAGTCATAAAAAATAAACATAAATAAATAAAGAGAACTATAGATGTGACCAATAGTTTAAAGTTCTATAGATATCATTATTTTACTAGGAACAGGTGATACAGGGTGCAAAATTCAAGACACTATCACTTTATAAGATACACAAACTGTAATCAATGTTACCAATAAATAGGAGGATATCATTAGTAAAGATTTAAACCAGTACCCTTTTGAAACAAACCATTTTCCTAGCATTTCCCTTAAACTGGGAAGAGGATCATTCAGAGTGGAAATCTGACTATTCATATACATCATAAAGGGGGTTGCATTAGAAGACTCATCAAGTATAAAAATACAGCATTCACTATGTATTATAGTATAAGGTCCCCCTTGGGAAGCTGTTAGAATATTGAGGGTCATGCATTCTGCAGGACTGCATTTATCACCACGGAAATTCCTGATTGAGCAAACTAATGGCCTGGTTACTATCATTAAAGGCTTCCTGGGTGAATTTTTTAAAAGCTTCTATATGGAATATCTTCTATTCTAGCTGAAGGAATGAGTATTGTGGCCAAATAATCATAAAACTGGAGAACTGATTAAACCCAGCATGCCCTCATTGAAGGCAGACTGACAGCGGCTGCTTTCAGGTACCTGTAGGCAACATTGAGCCTAAAAGAAACCTACTGTACACCTTCCTAACCAATCCGGGGAGATCCAAGGCCAAAACGTTCTTCCATACACCTACTGGATCCAGTTAGGAGCTATCCAATATATTTCCCAGCCAGTGAAAAACACACTTCAGAACCTGAAACATCAGATCAGTCAGATCAGATCGGTCGCTCAGTCGTGTCCAACTCTTTGCAACCCCATGAATTGCAGCACGCCAGGCCTCCTTGTCCATCACCAACTCCCGGAGGTCACCCAGACTCACATCCATCGAGTCAGTGATGCCATCCAGCCATCTCATCCTCTGTCGTCCCCTTCTCCTCCTGCCCCCAATCCCTCCAAGCATCAGGATCTTCTCCAATGAGTCAACACTTCACATGAGTTGGCCCAAATACTGGAGTTTCAGCTTTAGCATCATTCTTTCCAAAGAAATCCCAGGGCTGATCTCCTTCAGAATGGACTGGTTGGATCTCCTTGCAGTCCAAGGGACTCTCAAGAGTCTTCTCCAACACCACAGTTCAAAAGCATCAATTCTTCGGCGCTCAGCCTTCTTCATAGTCCAGCTCTCACATCCATACATGACCATAGGAAAGACCATAGCCTTGACTAGGCGAACCTTTGTTGGCAAAGTGATGTCTCTGCTTTTGAATATGCTATCTAGGTTGGTCATAACTTTCCTTCCAAGGAGTAAGTGTCTTTTAATTTCATGGCTGCAGTCACCATCTGCAGTGATTTTGGAGCCCAGAAAAAGAAAGTCTGACACTGTTTCCACTGTTTCTCCATCTATTTCCCATGCAGTGATGGGACCAGATGCCATGATCTTCGTTTTCTGAATGTTGAGCTTTAAGCCAACCTTTTCACTCTCCACTTTCACTTTCATCAAGAGGCTTTTTAGTTCCTCTTCACTTTCTGCCATAAGGGTGGTGTCATCGGCATATCTGAGGTTATTGATATTTCTCCCGGCAATCTTGATTCCAGCTTGTGTTTCTTCCAGTCCAGCATTTCTCATGATGTACTCTGCATATAAGTTAAATAAACATGGTGACAATATACAGCCTTGACGTACTCCTTTTCCTATTTGGAACCAGTCTGTTGTTCCATGACCAGTTCTAACTGTTGCTTCCTGACCTGCATACAGATTTCTCAAGAGGCAGATCAGGTGATCTGGTATTCCCATCTCTTTCAGAATTTTCCACAGTTTATTGTGATCTACACATACACCCAAAGGCTATCAAACATTAGATAGACTTCATCTGGGGTTTTAATAAATTTACAAACGTGTATCCAACAGCATCAGCCTGAAACTTGCAGTATGAAGTCAGTAGGATGCTTTTGAAATCGATGATAATGGCCTGATCCATTCTTCTGGACTGCCACACTTGTATCTACTGGATGCTACACCATGTTGCATTGATCCCTTTGCTTACTGATGAGAATTGGGAGTGTTTTCAGTTTTTCCCATCACCAACGCCACTGTGCACATGTTTTTGTACACTACAAGTACCAGGGTGTCTCTGGAAGATGTACCGGGCAGCAGACTTCCTGGAACAGATAAAAAATAGCTTTATTATTTTTTTTTCAAGATTTGAGACCTTTGGCTCAAAGCAAGGACTCTGGAGTCACATTGCTTAGTTTCAATTCTGCCACTGATCTGCACGGGCCAAATGCTGAACCTTGGGCCAGTGGCTGAACCTCTCAGAAGCTGTTTCCTCACCTGTAAGAGGCTTTTACTCATTGGTACTATAGTCCCAGGAGTGTCACAAGGAAGCATTACTATTTATGTACAGCACTTAGAAGAGTGCCAAGCCCAGGGTCCCTGCTGTATAAGTTGCTTTTCATAGATTTTGCCAAATTACCTCCCAAATGGATCTCTGTGCAAGACAGTGGTGCACACTGTCACAGGGGTTTGCTTCTAACCTCTCCCACTCTCAGAATGCTTAAGCTCTTGGAAGCTTGCCATCCTAGAGTGTGAAACATGATTCATGGTTTTAGTTTACATCTGCAGGATCAGCGGTGGTGAGCATCTTTGCGGGTGTAACTGGACACTGAGACTCTCTCTTCTTTGAATTGCCTCAGAGTGGGGAAAGAGCTGAGGGAGTGAGGTCAACCCCAGTCTGTCCCCCAAATCTGCCTGCCAAGAACGTTTGATGGAAGCAGATGAGGCAGATTGCTTGCAGAACAAAAATAGGATCCCTTTGCCCTCTGGCCACATATGGAGAAGTACGCCGACCACTGATCACTGACTGTGGGATTCCTCTGCCCATTCTCTCATTGAGTCGTAAGGCTTGTGGTGGAAGGGAGGCTGGCAAATGCTTTCAGCACGTTCTAAGTGCTCAGCGTCTCCATCCTGACGTTTCATCCTCACCTCCCAGGAGACCAGGGCCCTCAGGACCCTCCTGCTTCCCGCTCCACCCACTTTGTACAGAGTCAGGGCTCAGAGCTGTGACTCTAATCAGAAAGGGAAGGCAGGACAGGAGGAGGTGGGACGAGAGGCTTGACAGAGGTACTCATACCATCACCTTCACCGCCAACTCATCAACTGCCCTGATGACCCTTGGGCTTGGCAGCAAACAGGAGGAGGCCTTTGTCCCATTGGTTACTCCTCGAGGGGCAGGCAGACAAGGCGCGTGCTGGTTGGTGGGAACCAGACCAATAAGGAGGCCATGGCGCCGGCATCCCAGGCTTGCTGAAAGCCTGGCGCCGTTTGCCACAATCTTGTGCGTGCGGTGCCTGTGTTTCTTGACTGCTCACTCCAGACGCTGCTGGCCTCACCTTCCGTGACCGCCACCACCACTGCCACCGCAAATCGGTTGATAAGTCACCTCCACCTCAGGTCTGGGGGCCACCCACATAGCTACATGAGCTCCCCAGATGATGAGCTGTCAGTTTGGGGAGCGGGTTTAAGCCCAGAAGGTAGGGAGTGGACCTGCGTCCCTCAGGCCAGCTCCACAGCCCCACAGGGTCCTGGACTGGGCTCCGAGGTGAGGACACTGGGAAGTGGCGAGGGTGAGAGTGGAGATGAGTACCCAAACTCAGGGATTCAACTCAGAGCGGGAGGTGCTGGAAGCGGGGATGGGGGTAGTGGGGTGGTGCTATGGGGCTGTGAAGACTGGCTTGGCTCTCTGGCCTACGACAAGGGGGATGCCCTGCAGCTGGCTAACGAGTAGGTGCCGGCCATCCTGTGGCAACTGAGCGACGTGGATGTACTGGGCGACAGCAGATACCTGTCCCTGGAGAGCTATGTGATCACTAATGAGACCTCCTTGTGGGCTGACTTCGAGGCAAGTCCCAGCGGTCGAGGCACGGTCCCCCAGGTGCCCCCGAGGTGGGGCAGAGGTGCTGGCTGCAGCGGGCCCTCTCCAGGTCGGTGTGGCCGAGGCGGGCCAGGCCTGGGGGAACCCTAAGAGAGGTACTAAGAGTATGTTGAACGTGGCTGCGGATCACAAGCGGCCACCCTCGGAAAGCCCGTTTGGGCTGCTGTCTGACTCCGAGTCCTCTGATGAGTTCACTGAGAGAGAGCTGATGAGGGTGAGCATTTATCCTAAAGAAGGAGGCCAGGCCAAGCTCAACAGCCTCCAGGGTCCCAGGAACACGTCCAAACACTCGACTGTCTAAGGCAGGGAGAATCTCCTTCTTCACGTGCCAGGCCCGTTCCTGTCCTCTGCTCTGTGAGGATTCACTTCGGTTGTGGAAAGGCAGGACAGGCAGGGCAATGCAGAGCTGAATGATCATCTCTCCACCTAAGAAAATGCAGAGCGAGCTCTGGGGGAAGGATGGTCACCGGCACAGCTATCAGGGAGTACCAGTAGCGACAGCTACTGCAGCTGCCACTACAGACAGCCTGCCGCGGCGTCGCTCCTAGGAGGAAGGGAGACCGGGAGAAGAAATCCCTCGGGGGCATCTGCAAACCTGCCCTGGGAGAACCTTCCCTTCCTGGGAGCAGCGAATCACGGCCACTTCCCTGGAACCAGCCACCTTGCCCCAGTCTCTGGCATTCCGCTGCTTGGGAGGTCCAAGAGGTACACCTTGGTCCCTTTGGGAACCAAAGAGTCCAAGCACACGGGCGCTGTGGCAAAAGCTGTGGCCAGGAGGGCACGGGAGGCCATGTCAGTGATGGCGATTGTGAGAGAAAACAACGACCCAAATAGAGACCCAGTCACAAAGGGCCAAGTGAATAGGCCAGGCCCCTCCTCTCTCCCCACTCTTCCCCCTCCCACCCTCCCCAGGACACACTTCTTCACCCGTGCTCCCTCTGTCCATCCCTCAGGGGTCATCATTGGGTGCCCCTTGGTCAGGGGGTCATTAGGATGCCACATTGGGGTCCTTTTACGAGGGGCAAATGTTAAAGTAGCACTTCGGGTGTGCTGGGCTGGGTTCTCCACCCTTGGCCTGTTTCCAGTCTCCGCGAGTCTGGGACTAGAGAGGAAGGGAGGGCTGGTAGCTTAATTGTGTCAAGGGGACCCCTTAAAAGCTTCATGGAGCTTCAGTGTTTAGATGAATCACTTTCCTGAATCCTACTTCCTAGCTGTTCCCCAAACCTCCTTTCAGGGGCCTGGGCTTTCTCAGTGCTCCACTCTTGTCCTCAGCTCAGCTCTGCCTGCTGGCCTGGGGCTGACTGATGGAGAAAGTGCTAAAGAGATCAGCCTTTCAATTCTCTTCCCATTCCCCTGCCTCAGCCCAGTCCCAAATCACACCTGCTCACACACACACAGACATAGACATATAAATGCATGGGTACACACATACATACA
The DNA here is from genome assembly GCA_935064755.1 of Tragelaphus eurycerus. Lineage (NCBI taxonomy): Eukaryota > Metazoa > Chordata > Mammalia > Artiodactyla > Bovidae > Tragelaphus > Tragelaphus eurycerus. The sequence continues at coordinate 18,107,748 of CAKXYN010000046.1, read as the reverse complement.
TATATATACACACACACATCATTAGTCCAGATTGGTGAAAAAAGTCTTTCTTTTAGCCGCCCACTCACTGGGCACGGCCATCTTCTCCGTGGGCACATCATGGAGAACCCAGCAGTGATGACCTCCACATCAGAGACCCCCAGGATCCAGGAAACTCAGAGCCCTTGGCCCTGAACCTGGGAGAAGTCATGCCCAGAGAACCTGAACCCTCAGGTGAGTGTCTTTGGTTTAGATATGGGTGGAGGGGACCAGGGGTGAGGGCAGAACCTCTCTCTCTCTCTCTCTCCCCTGGGGGCTCAGCCTTGCTCCTAGGCAGCTTCTTCCATGGGAAACAGGGTGTCAACAGGGCTGGCCCCATCATCCTCTGTGTGGGATTTGTTTGGCAGAGGTGATCAGTGGCAGTGCCCCAACAGCTACTCTGGCTGTAAACTTGCAGATTAATAGCCTTTTCTGTGAAGTGCTGTTCACCCACATTGCTCTCCCAGGTGCTGGCTGTGGCTGCCACTCTGAGAGGCTCGAACTCAGAACCACAGTCTTTGGGGACCGCAGTGGTGAAAATGCTGCCCTTGGGGAACAGGGGAGGCAGGCCCATAGAGAAGGTTTGTGCTGCCTGGCAGAGCAGAGGAGGCCTGTTGCCAGCAGAGGAGGGTACTGCCTCACCTCGCATTAGAGCCTGCTTGGCCCTTTCCACCTCACTGGGAGCCTGGGAAGCTGGATTGTGTGCCCTTTCCCTCTCAGGTGACCAGGAACCAACTGACCATTCCCCAAGACTGGAAAGGCAGCAGCAGCCACCGGGAATGCTGGACTGTCCTCAGGTAATGCTTCCTCTGGCTCCTGAAATGCACACCCAATCCTCATGGTGGAATCTGGATCCAAGTTCAACTGAAATGTGTGGGCCTCCCCGCCTCATCCCCATCCTACACCTGTCAGAAGGAGCCCACCTCCTTTCCACTGAAGAAAGTCTTTCCCGTGCCATTCTAGACATCTGGCTTTGGGATGCATGGCCTTGGGGAGAGGAGAAAAAGGAGGCAACAGGTGGGCAGTGTTTTCTCTTTTCTCTTTTCCCTTTTCTCTTCCTCCCATGTCTACTGGCCTAGTGTCTGGTGCTACAGAGAGAAATAGACGACCTTAAGGAGCAATACAGTATCAGGAACCAGGGACAGAGAGCAGCGGGTTCTTAGTGCAGAAGCAGGGTGGGCCCTTGGGGTGGGGTGGGATGCAGGTGCTGGGACCTCGTAGGGATCAGCAATCCTGTGGGGGAGGAGAACCTAGCAAGCATGTCCCTGGAGTGTGCAGTGCATGATCAGCTGGATGTGTGGACAAATAGCAAAGTACTGTGTGGACTGCGTGCACACTCTGCCAGCCATTCGAGTCCTAGAGAGCTCCTCCTGATAGGACTTGTAGAGATGCCTTGTTGATTTTTCCCTTTACCTGCTGCTTGGTGTGGCCTCTAAGGTTCTTGTTAGATTGTTTGTTTTCAAGACAATTTTTGAACTTGAGAGCTGCTGGCACATTTTGGTTCGTTTTAGGAAATAGCTCCACGTTTAACTCAGGTGGTGGGGAGTGATCATGCCCAGAGCTCTTTGCACTGGGGCTAGTGGGGTGGGTTTCAGGTTGTGGGGCTAGGTGGTTCCCCACAGGGACAAGGAGACAGGCTACTATACCCCTCGGTCTGGAGCACCTTCTTGTGCCTCTCCCTGTTGCAGCTGCCATGCAGCACCTGGCTGACAAGTTCCAGGTCCTTTGAAGTGAGTCTTAAACATACCGTACTCCTTCCCACAGTCCTGATGATTGAGCAAGGCTGGCTCTGGCTTGAGGCTCTTCCCTGACCCTGCTGTTTCACAGGTTGAGCCCAACATCTTTCTGCAAGAGGAGCAGATGTTACCTCTGGGGCTGGTGTGCTGTGGCCAAGCTTGTTGCCTCCTGTTCTGCCTCCACCAGGGCGCACTCTGCCCCTTGTTTTGCCCCCTCTCTGCCCCAGTCTCACAGCAGTTGTTGATTAAAGGACTTCTCATATTCTGTATTCTGTCCTCTCTCTGGAGGGTAGGGGTTGGGGGAGTGGGGCAAGGCCTGGTGGGGAGCCACTCCATATCAGAGCCTGTTCCAGAACAGTACCTCTGGCATCCTGTGGTGGGGCCTCTGGGTCAGCGTCTGCTACCATCCAGGCCATGAGGGCAGTGGAGTGCCCCTGGTCTGGGTTCACTGAGGGCCTTGTCTAGCCACATTGGCACATCCTCCCATTCCCCTAAGGCCCTCTTCTAGTTCTCTAAACACCCTCCTCTGGGATTGCTGGTTCCCATCCATCGCTGACATTCTGCCTCCACGTTGGAAGGGACTCATGACCCCCTTACAGAGCTCCAACCCATCCTCCTCCTGCACTGGACTCATTGTCCTACTTACCCTGACCACTCTCCTTTCCTGTTGGAGCACCCTCGATCCCTCCCCTGACTTGCCATTGGTGACCTTGCCTGTACGTGTAGTTCAGCAAGTGGAAACAGGCACAGGTGCGCTCATCTCTCCCTTCCCAGGCTCTGCCCTCTCATTGGAGTCCCTACTGCCTGTACTGTGCTCCCCCCGCCCCCACCCCAGTCCCACCTTGTACACTGGAACCTGCACACAATCCTCCTCTCCTCTTTAGCCCTCAACCCTGAGACTCAGGCTCCAATAGTTTCGCTTCTCCTTCTTTGGATTCAATAAAGGGCTTGGGATGAAGCCTGGACCCAGTGAGCTGGGGAGCAGGCGGAACAGGGAACACAGGAGACAGGCTAGTCTCTGGGCTGGAGATCAGGAGACACATCTGTTTGGTGCCAACCTGGGTCAGAGTGCACCCTGGCAGCTACAGATGGATGGTGCAGTCTTTTGTGTTTTCACATCCTTCCTGCCCTAGCCAGCTGACCACCCTCGCCTCCAGACTGAGCCTCTCTATACCCTTGAGTGGAAATGGGCCCATCATGCTCTATGGCAAGTGTGGTTAGTAGGTCTCTGTTCTTGCAGGGTCCCCATTAAATACTGTTCCATCAGACACAAGAAGGCCTTCTTCAATGAACAGTGCATAAAACTAGAAGAAACAACACAAGAGGAAATACTAGAGATCTCTTCAGGAAAATTGGAGATATCAAGGGGATATCTTGATATCAAGATATCCCCTTGATATCCCCTTTGGGGATATTTTCCCCAATGATGGGCACAATAAAGGACAGAAACGGAAGAGACCTGGTAGATGCTGAAAAGATCAAGAAGATATGGAAAGAATATACAGAAGAACTGTCCAAAAAAGATCTTAATGTACTGGATTACTGCGATGGTATGGTCACCACCCAGAGACACCTATTCTGGAGAGTGAATTCAAGTGGGCCTTAGGAAGCACTGCTCTTAATAAAGCTAGTGGATGCGACAGAATTCCTGTAGACCTTCTCAAAACCCTAAAGGATGATGCCATCAAAGTGTTTCATCCAATATGTTAGCAAACCTGGAAGACCTACCAGTGGCCACAGGACTGGAAAAAGTCAATCCACATCCCAATTCCCAAAAAGAGTAGTACCAAAGACTGTGCTAACCATTGAACAATTGCACTCGGCTGCCATGCCTAGAGCCAGACATCCTGGAATGTGAAGTCAAGTGGGCCTTCGAAAGTATCACTACAAACAAAGCTAGTGGAGGTGATGGAATTCCGGTTGAGCTATTTCAAATTCTGAAAGATGATGCTGTGAAAGTGCTGCACTCAATATGCCAGCAAATTTAAACACCTCATCAGTGGCCACAGGACTGGAAAAAGTCCGTTTTCATTCCAACCCAAAGAAAGGCAATGCCAAAGAATGCTCAAACTACCGTACAATTGCACTCATCTCACACGCTAGTAAAGTAATGCTCAAAATTCTCCAAGCCAGGCTTTAGCAATATGTGAACCGTGAACTTCCAGATGTTCAAGCTGGTTTCGAAAAGGCAGATGAACCAGAGATCAAATTGCCAACATCTGCTGGATCATTGAAAAAGCAAGAGAGTTCCAGAAAAACATCTATTTCTGCCTTATTGACTAGCCAAAGCCTTTGACTGTGTGGATCACAATAAACTGTGGAAAATTCTGAAAGAGATGGGAATGCCAGACCACCTGACCTGCCACTTGAGAAACTTGTATGCAGGTCAGGAAGCAACAGTTTGAACTGCACATGGAACACCAGACTGGTTCCAAATAGGAAAAGGAGTACGTCAAGGCTGTGTATTGTCACCCTGCTTATTTAACTTCTCTGCAGAGTACATCATGAGAAACGCTGGGCTGGAAGAAGCACAAGCTGGAATCAAGATGGCCGGGAGAAATATCAATAACCTCAGATGTGCAGATGACACCACCCTTATGGCAGAAAGTGAAGAGGAACTCAAAAGCCTCTTGATGAAAGTGTAAGTGGAGAGTGAAAAAGTTGACTTAAAGCTCAACGTTCAGAAAACGAAGATCATGGCATCTGGTCCCATCACTTCATGGCAATAGATGGGGAAACAGTATCAGATTTTATTTTGGGGGGGCTCCAAAATCACTGCAAATGGTGACTGCAGCCATGAAATTAAAAGACACTTACTCCTTGAAAGGAAAGTTATGACCAACCTACATAGCATATTGATAAGCAGAGACATTACTTTGCCAACAAAGGTCCATCTAGTCAAGGCTATGGTTTTTCCAGTGGTCATGTGTGGACGTGAGATTTGGACTGTGAAGAAAGTTGAGTATCGAAGAATTGATGCTTTTGAACTGTGGTATTGGAGAAGACTCTTGAGAGGCCCTTGGACTGCAGGGAGATCCAACTAGTCGATTCTGAAGGAGACCAGCCCTGGGATTTCTTTGGAAGGAATGATGCTAAAGCTGAAACTCCAGTACTTTGGCCACCTCATCGGAAGAGTTGACTCATTGGAAAAGATTCTGATGCTAGGAGGGATTGGGGGCAGGAGGAGAAGGGGACGGCAGAGGATGTGATGGCTGGATGGCATCAATGACTCGATGGACATGTGTCTGAGTGAACTACGGGAGTTGGGGATGGACAGGGAGGCCTGCCATGCTGCGATTCATTGGGTCGCAAAGAGTCAGACACGACTGAGCTACTGAACTGAACTGAACTGCCATGCTAGTAAGGAAATGCTTAAAACCTTGCATGCTAGGCTTCAGCATTATATGATCCAAGAACAACCAGATGTACAGGTTGAGTTTAGAAAAGGAAGAGCAACAGAGATCAAACTGCCAACATTTGCTGGATCATAGGGAAACCAAGAGAATTCCAGGAAACCATCTACTTCTGTTTCATCAACTATTTCAAAGCCTTTGTCTGTGTGGATCACAATAAGCTGTGGAAAGCTCTTAAAGAGATGGGAATACCAGACCATCTTACCTGTCTCCTGAGAAACCTGTATGTGGGTCAAGAAGAAACACACACTGTATGGAACAACTGACTGATTCAGGACTGAGAAAGGGGTACGACAGGGCTGTCTGCTGTCACCCTGTTTGTTTAATCTATATGCTGAGCACATCATGAGAAATACCGTGCTGGATGATTTACAAGCTGGAATCAAGAAAGGCAGGAGAAACCTCAACAACCTCAGATATGCAGATGATACCACTCTAATGGCAGAAAGGGAAGAGGACCTAAAGAGCCTCTTGATGAGGGTGAAGGAGGAGAGTGGAAAAAGCTGGCTTAAAACTAAATATTGAAAAAAAATGATCACAGTATCCCACCCCATTACTTGATGGCAAATAGAGGGGGGAAGGTGGAAATGGTGACAGATTTCCTCTTCTTGGGCTCTAAAATCACTGCGGATGGTCACTGAAGCCATGAAGTCAGAAGACCTTTGCTTCTTGGCAGGAAAGCTATGACAAACCTAGACGGTGTGTTGAAAATCAGAGACATTACTCTGCTGACAAAGATCCATATAGTCAAGGCTATGGTCTTCCCAGTGGGCACGAACGGTTGTGAGAGCTGGAGTTTAAAGAAGGCGGAGCAACAAAGAATTGATGCCTTTGAACTGTGGTGCTGGAGAAGACTCCTGAGAGTCCCTTGGACAGCAAAGAAATCAAACCAGTCAATCTTAAGGGGAATCAACTCTGAATCCTCATTGGGAAGGACTGATGCTGAACAGAAAGTCCAGTATTTTGGTCACTTGATGTGAACAGTTGACTCATTGGAAACATCCCTGATGGTGGGAAAGACTGAGGGCAGGAGAACAGGGTGTCGGAGGGTGGGATGGCTGGATGGCATCACCCATGCAATGGACATGAACTTAGGCAAACTTCAGGAGATGGTGAGGGACACGGAGGCCTGGCAAGCTGCAGCCCATGGGGTCGCCAAGAGTCAGACATGACTGGGTGACTGAACAACAACAACAAACCCATATTATTAAACAACGGTAAAAAGTTGAAATCAACTGCAGCAAAAAACAAAATAAAACTGTAGGAAAAAAACAAACATGTGGAGGTTAAGTCACTGAAGAAATCAAAGAGTAAATCATAATATACCTATAGGGAAATGAAAGGGAAAACACAAAGCCTGTGGGACGCAGCAAAAGCAGTTAAGAGAGAATTTTACAGCAATACAATCTTAGGAGACAAGAAAAACCTCAAATAAACAACCTAATCTTACACCTAAAGCAATGAGAGAAAAAAGAACAAATAAAATGGAAAGTTAGCAGAAGGGAAGAAATCAAAGATCAGAGCAGAGATATATGTAACAGAGATTAAAAAAGCAATAGATGAGGTCAATGAAACTACTTTGGCCACCTGATGTGAAGAATTGACTCATTGGAAAAGACCATGATGCTGGGAAAGATTGAAGGTGAGAGCAGAAGGGGATGACAGAGGATGAGATGATTGGAGAACATCACTGACGCGACAGACATGAGTTTGAGTAAGCTCCAGGAGTTGGTGATGGACAGGGAAAGCTGGCGTGCTGCAGTCCATGGGGTTGCAAATAGTCGGCCACAACTGAGTGACTGAACTGAAGTGAATAAAACTATAAGCTGGTTCTTTGAGAGGATAAGCAAAAGTGATAGACCTTTTGCCAGACCCATCAAGAATAAAAGGGAGAGGGTTAAATTCAATAAAATTAGACATGGAGAAGTAAGTTGCAACTGGCATCACAGAAATACACAGGATTGTAGGAGAATACAGGAAGCAGGTATATGCCAATGAAATGGACAACTTAGAAGAAATGGACCAATTATTAGAGTGCTACAATTTTCCAAGTATGAACCAGGAAGAAATAGAAAATACAAAGAAACACATCATATGTACTGAAATTGAAACTGTGACTTAAAATTTTCCAGAAAACAGAAGGCCAGGACAAGATGACTTCAGAGGCAAATTCCATCAGGCATTTAGTGAAGAGTCAATGCCTATCCTTTTGAAACTATTCCAAAAACTTTCAGAGGAAAAAACACTCCCCGAACTCATCCTATGAGGCCACCGTCATCCTGATACCAAAAGCAGACAAATATACCACCAAAAAAGAAAGTTACAGGACAATATCAATGATGAACATAGGCACAAAATTCTCAACAAAACAGTAGCAAACCAAATCCAGCAATACATTAGAAGGACCACACAACATGATCAACTGGGATTCATCCAAGTGATGCAAGAATTTTTCAATATCCACAAATCCATAGATCTCAATAAATGCAGAGAAAGCTTTAGGAAAAAGTCCAACATCCATTTGTGATAAAACTCTCCAGAAAGTGGGCATAGAGGGACCCTATCTGAACATACAAAAGGCCACATTTGACAAACCTACCAATAACATCATACTCAATGGAAAAAGAAGAAAGTGTTTCTTCTAAGATCAGGAAGAACAGAAGGATGGCCACTCTCGCCACTTTTATTCAACATAGTCATGGAAGTTCTAAACACAGCAATCAGAGAAGAAAAAGAAATAAAAGAATCCAAGTTGGAAAAGAAATAAAGCTGTCACTGCTTGCAGTTTGCATGATACTATGCATAGAAAATCCTAAAGATGCTGCCAGAAAACTATTAAGAGCTCATCAATGTATTCTTTTTAATGGCTGAGTAAAACTCCATTGTGTATATGTACCACGGCTTTCTTATCCATTCATCTGTGGATGGACATCTAGGTTGCTTCCAAGTCCTGGCTATTGTAAACAGTGCTGCTATTAAAAAAAAAAAAAAAAAAAAACGAGCTCATCAATGAATTCAGTAAAACTGCAGGATACAAAATGAATGCACAGAAATTTCTTGCATTTTTACATGATAACAATGAAATTTCAGAAAGAGAGACTAAATAAACAATCCCATTTACCATCACATCAAAAAGAATAAAATGCCGAGGACTAAACCTAAGGAGACAAAAGAGCTGTACTCACAAATCTATAAGACGCATGCACCCCGATGTTGATTGCAGCACTATTTACAACTGCCAAGACATGGTAGCTACCTAAATATCCATCAACAGAGGAATGGATAAAGAATATGTGGTACATATATGCAGTGGGATATTACTTAACCATAAAAAGAATGAAACAATGCCACTTGCAGCAACATGGATGGACAAAGTTATTGCCATACTGAGTGAAGAAAGTCAGAAAGAGAAAGACAAATGTCCCTTATATGTGGAACCTAAAAAATTGTACAAAGGAACTTGATAACAAAATGCAAACAGGCTTTGAAAATTTATGATTACCAAAAGGGAAAGGCAGAGGTAGGGAAGGGATAAAGATCCTAATCTATAACATCCTAATGAGAGCTGTTGAAGATGACATAAACAGATGGAAAGAAATATGGTGTTCTTGTGAGGCCAAGCATTTACAACTAGCCTCTGCTTTACATTTCCTAAGGAAGGAGGCAAGCAGGCTTGAGTCCAGATGTTTACAATCAGCCTCCGGCTTGCACTTTGAAATAGAATAAGAGTAACAGGGTAAATAGTCAGGCTTTGTCTCCTGAGGACACTTTAAGATAACAGCTCTGGCAGAGACAGAGGAGCTACTCTCTGAGTGAAAGATCAAGAGGTCACATATGTCCCATTCTCAGGGCACGAGAGACACTGCACATGGGCAGAAAGGCTCCTTGGGGGTCAAAAACAAAGGGGCCCCACCCCATAATATGTGAATCAACATCTGATGCAACCTGATGCGAAGAGCCGACTCATTGGGAAAGACCCTGAAGCTGGGAAAGATTGAAGGCAGGAGGAGAAGAGGACAACAGAGGATCAGATGTTTGGATGCATCAAGTCAGTGATGCCTCACTGACTCAATGGACATGAGTTTGAGCAACCTCTGGGAAATGATGAAGGACAGGGAAGCCTGGCATGCTGCAGTTCATGGGTGGCAGAGTGGGAAACGACTGAGCTACTGAACAACAATAATTTCTATTGCATATAATCCTGCAAGCTTAAAACATACTTCTCTCCCCACTATGCCTCAACATCAAATGAATAAGCATAGCCTTCTGCTGACGTTGGTAGGGCTAGCTCCTACATTGCTGGCTATGGGGTCCTAGGTGTCCCAAAGTTCATCTTGTCCTGCTGGTGAGTGTGGCTGTTTCTGGGGGCAGCTGGCTGACATGCCAAGGTATCTTGAGGCTGGTTTGTCCTGCCGTTGACTGAGTTTGGGGTCCAGGGTGTCCTGGGGTAGTGCCAGCTCACTCGTGGGTGGAGCTCTGTTTCTGTTCCTGGGTCTCTAGCTGCAGGACCCTGGGGGTCCCAGAGCTGGTTTCAGTCCACTGTTGGGTGGGGCCAGTTCCTGACATGGCTGGCTGTGGGGTCCTAGATGTCGCACAGGGGGCTTCCAAACACTGCAGTGTGGGGCCAGATTCCAGAGCTGCTGGCTGAGAGCTCCAAAGTGTCCCAGATCTGGTGTCTACTTGCTGGTACACTGTGCTGGGACTCAGTGGCTCTTGGGGCTGGTGCGGGCCTGCAGGTGGGTGGGCTTTTTCCTGGTATGGCAGGCTGCAGGGCTGGAGTTACTCTGGTTGCTTTTGTCTGCCTGCTGGTTTGTGGAGCTGGTTCTTGGATTCTCTGGCTTCAGGGCCCTGGAGGAGTCCATGAGTTGGTGTTTTGGGCCACGGGTGGCTGGGTCTGGGTCCAGGGCATACTAGGGCTGGTGCCTACTCACTGATGGGTAAAACTGGTCCTGAGGCTAGCAATGACCTGCTGTGGGCAGGAACTAGGTCCCAGGGTCTCTGACTGCAGGACCCTGGAGTCCTGGGCTTAGTGCCTTCTCACTGGTGATTAGGGCCAGTGTGGTGTGTTGCGGCCTCTGATTGACAGGTCCAGCTCCAGGGAGTCTTAAGGCATCAGGCTTGTTTTGGGGTGGGGCTGCATCTCTGCCTAGCTAGTAGCTTGTCCTGTCCTAGTATTACTGCCTACAGGTTGATCGGCAGGTCTGGGCACTGGTACTGGTGAGCTGGAGGGAGGATTCCAAAATGGCACCTGCTAGCACCAGTGTCCACGTGGTTGATGAAGCTCTGCAAAGTGGCTGCCTCCAGTGCCTGTGTCCCCAGGGTGAGTCCAGCTGCCTCTTGCCTCTCTGGGAGGCTCTCCAAGATCAGCAGCTGCCTCTGACCCCGGCTGCTTTCAAATTATTGCTTCAGCCCTGGGTCCTGGAGCATGTGAGATTTTGTATGCCCCCTTTAAGAGTGGAGTCTGCTTCCCATGGCCCTCTGCTCTCCCAAAATTAAGCCCTGCCGGCTTCAAATCCAAAAGTTCTGGGAGGTCCTCTTCATGTGAATAAATACAATTTCATCAGCAAAAATATATAAACTACCACTTCACAGAAAAGGCATGAATCTTACAATTTTAACATTGACTAAAAACCAAGAAGCAACACAGATATATTTATCAATTCCATTCATAGAACTGTAAGTAGCTTCAACAATAACTCATAATATTATATATATATATCTATACATATATAGTATAACATTTTTGAGAAAAAGGGAGGAAAGGGTGGCATATAAGTAAGAGTGTGCCTATTCTCCTTGAAGAAGGAGCGGGGCTAAGATAAGACAGGGAAACTTCAGGAGTGTTGGGGGAAGCCGACACTATCCCCTTCTGTGACTTGAGGGTATACGCTTGATAATCAATTATTAAACTCCACGTATTTATTGTGACTTTTTCCTCTATCTATGTTACGTTTCAGTATAATTGGAGAAAAATATAATGCTTAGGGAAATAACATCCCACTATAAGCATATTGTAATTATGTTCTAACCAGAAGAAGAACCAAAGTTACTTTCTTTGTTTATAACATATCCAACTGACTTTAGTAATCTTATTTCATCTACATTAATAGCTATATTTTTGAGAACGCATACCTTTGTAATGAAAAATAATAAAGTGATGCTTATAGAATTATAATATCAATCTCAATTTTTAATAAATATTCCATATTTGGGTAGTACATTATCATTCAGAATTTAATTGTGAACTTGTGCTGAAACCCGTCCATGGGATTTTCCAGGCAAAAGTACTGGGGTGGGGTGCCATTGCCTTCCCCGCAAAAGTGATGTACTTGGATACAATTTCTCAGAGTCTTCTCCCCTCCCCATCCACTTCCTCTCAGAGGTGGAGCACCAAGAACTTGAGAAAAAGAAATGAAGGCAAGAAATCCGGAGGGATGTCCCTGCATTGTAATACACCGATTTAACCAGGCGAGGGCAGGATCGTCTAAGGAAGTTTTTGGGAAAGTCCACATGCCATGCCTTTGGAGTTCCTCCTGCTCTTTGTGATTAGTCTCTTAACCCCTGAGACTGAGGGGCTTATTTGTGCCAATATGGTGGTGATGGTGATGGTGCTGGTGGTTGGATGTGCGGCATCTCCCTTGCCCATTTGACACTTCTATCTCAACACCAGCCTTCACCCAGCTCCCCGCAGCAGCAGCTCATTTCTTCCTCTTTCTCCTCAGACAGAAACTGAGACCATTGATGTGCTAGACTGGGTGTGCTCCCACCTTCCACTGGCACAGAAGCAGGAGGTGGGTGTGCACAGCCCTTCAAGCCCTTTCCTTGTTCTTTGTAGGGAGCAAAGCTGAAAGAATTTTCCTGAAATGTTAGCCTCCACCCCACAGTGAGTTCCCCTGCTTTTGTTTCTAGTCTTGAGGCCCAAGTGAAGGCTCCACACTGGTTTGTGGCAAAATGCTCATTGATTGATGAAATGAAACCAGAGTCATTTTCTGGGGCCACTCCTCTGCCTACAGATAACATAACGGTTCCCGTTATAAATACTGTTCCATCTTCTAACTTTGTTGTCCAGAATTTCAGCTATTATAATTTGCCTCCCTTTGTAAGGATGGACCTGAAACAGAAATTGAGGAAACATTTCTGTTGAAGCTTTACCTTAAGTGACTGAGCGTGTAAACAGTCTTCTCGTGCTTATTTGGTATTTTTCATCTCTTTAATGAACACGTGTTTAATTGCTAATTCATGGACACCATCAGAAGACATTGTGAAAAAAAATTGTTTTGCCTATGATTCTAGGGCCATTCTAAAGGAGATCAGTCCTGGGTGTTCTTTGGAAGGAATGATGCTAAAGCTGAAACTCCAATACTTTGGCCACCTCATGCGAAGAGATGACTCATTGGAAAAGACTCTGATGCTGGGAGGGATTGAGGGCAGAAGGTGTGGGGGACGACAGAGGATGAGATGACTGGATGGCATCACTGACTCGATGGACATGAGTTTGGCTCAGCTCTGGGAGTTGGGGATGGACAGGGAGGCCTATGCTATGCTATGCTAAGTCACTTCAGTCGTGTCCAACTCTGTGTGACCCCATAGACGGCAGCCCACCAGGCTCACCCGTCCCTGGGATTCTGCAGGCAAGAACACTGGAGTGGGTTGCCATTTCCTTCTCTAATGCATGAAAGTGAAAAGAGACAGTGAAGTCACTCAGTCACATCGGACTCTTAGCGACCCTATGGACTACAGCCTACCAGGCTCCTCCGTCCGTGGCATTTTCCAGGCAAGAGTACTGGAGTGGGGTGCCATTGCCTTCTTCACAGGGAGGCCTGGCTCTGTGCAATTCACAGGGTCGCAAAGAGTCGGACATGACTGAGCGACTGAACTGAACTGTACTAGGACCCATATGCCTCAGCTGATTTTTCCCACATGGTTCTTGCCCCAGAAGCACAGATGTACCGAATATTAGAGCTAGATAATCTCATGTAGAAATCTAACAGGTCTACTCCTGAGGGGTGTACATATGAGGAATCTGAGAGTGGAGGGACAGTGCCATGTCCAGGCCAGCAGATAGTTCAACTCTACCTGTTCAGTCCCCACTTTGCTGTTTGTTAGGACAGAAGCACCTCCATCGCCTCACACTCAGAACTCTTGTGGATGTATGTTGAAGCTGGTGCAGCTTCTTCCCAACCTCCTGACTAATTTGAAACAATGAAATCGGTCCCATTTACTGTCAGTTATAGCTAGAGCCTTGTTCACTCACTGGAGCATCCCAGGTGAAGCACTCCCCTTCACTGCACCCACAGAATCTCTAGTGTTTTGGGGTCACCGTGGATTGTTGACCTAACAGGCCTAACATAAGGCAGAGTAAGGTAGGGCAAGCACTTGATGAGGAATCAGGAGACCTACCTCTCTCCTAACCTGACGAAAAGCACTTCCCATTTTTTGAACCTCTTGCTTCTCCATCTCGGAAAAGAGAAAGGTGACCTAGAACAGTGGCTCTCAGCCTGGATTCCAAGAACTTCCTGAAATTGTGTGCAGAGTTGTGGGAGGCAATGTATACAGTCTTCTTGGGAGGGTGTATAGAGCTTTCAATAGATTCTCAAAGGAGTCCGTCTATGGGCTGAATTGTGTTGCCCTCAAATGCCTATCTTAAAGCCCTAACCCTCAACGTGACTGAATTTGGAGATGGAGCCTGTAGAGAGGTAATTAGGGTTAAATGAGGGAGCTGGTAAAGAATCTGCCTGCAATATAGGTTTTGATTCCCGTGTCGGGAAGTACCCCTGGAGAAGGGAAACGCTACTCAATCTACTATTCTTGGGCTTCCATGGTGGCTAGACGGTAACGAGCCCACCTGCACTATGGCACACCTGAGTTCCATCCCTGTGTTGGGAAGTTCCCCTGGAGGAGGGCATGGCAACCCACTCCAGGATTCTTGCCTGGAGAATTCCCATGGAGAGAGGGGTCTGGTGTGCCACAGTTCATGGGGTCACCAAGAGGCGGACACAACTGAGTGACCAAGCACAACACACGCAGAGGTGTAAGAGTGGGGCCCTCATCCCAAAGGATCTGACATCCTTACAAGAGGAGGAGTTACCGGATCTCTCACACACACTCTCTCTCTGTCTCCATACACACACAGAGGAAATGTCATGTGAGGAAACAGAGGGAAGGTGGCCAACTGCAATACAAGAGGAGTGCCCACACCAGGAGTTGAACTTGCTGGCACCTTGATCTTGGACTTCTAGTATCCCCAACTATGAGAAAATAAATGTCTTTTGTTTAAGCCATCCAGCCTGTGGTATTTGGTTTTGGCAACTCGAACAGACTAACACAGGGCCCATAAACAAAACAAAAAAAAATGTTCAGAGCCATTGCACCCACTGGTTGCCAGAAACCCATCCTGGACATTCATGTTTCAATACAACGTTTTTAGGCACTTGCAGATTTCTTGAGTTCTTGCTAAGAATGATGCAGTATATCTTTTATTGCAATATGCTTCCTTTTCTAATAGTTGTATAGCACAGATTTGCTCAAAGACCAGAGTTTAAATCCTGATTCCACTACCTACTAGATGTTTGACTTTGGACAAGTTATCACATGTTTATGCCTTGTATATAAAATAGGGATAAGATTAGTGTCTACCTCACATGGCTGTTGTGAGAATTAAATGACACAATGCATGTAGAGGGCCTAGCACATAGTAAACTTTCAACAGATATTAGTAGCTTTGTGATGAAAATGTAAGTAGCAGTCAGGGTTTTTTTGCCCTTATAAACAACACTGTTGTGAGCAAATTTCTTTATACACAGAGAATTTTTTAAAAAAATACTTACCTAGATTAACTAAGTGAAAAAGAATAAATAACTAAAATAATAAATAAAAGAAGGGATATTGTAACCAATTTGACAACAACAAACAGGATTATACAAGAATATTATGAACAATTGTGGCAAGAAATTGAACAACCTAGAAGAAATGAATAAATTCCTAGAAACACACAATCTACCAGAACTGAATCAAGGAGAAACAGAAAAACCAATAGACCAATAATGAGATTGAATTGGTAATGACAAACCTCTCCCTCCCCCTCACACACACACAAGATCAGGAACTGAGAGCTTCACTGGAGATTTCCACCAAACATTTAAAGAATTAATACCAATCTTTCTCAAATGCTTCCAAAAAATTGAAGAAGAGGGAACACTTCCAAACTCATTTGATGAGGCCAGCATTATCCTGATATCAAAGGCACCAAAAGGAAAGAACACTACAGGCCACTTTCCCGGACAAATGTAGATGCAAAATCCTCAACAAAATACTACCAAAACAATTCAATGGCATATTAGAAGGACTATGTGCCATGGTCAAAAGGGATTTATCCCTTGGTTGCATATAAAAATCAAGCAATGTAATAAAACACATTAACAGAATGAAGGACAAAAATCATATGATCATCTCTATAGATGCATAAGAAATTCATCACTCCATGAGAAAAAAACAGTCAAAGAAATAGGAATAGAAACAAATTACCTCAACATAATAAAGGCCACAACCAACATCATACGCAGTGGTGAAAAACTGAAATCTCTTCTTCTAAGATAAGGAACAAGGCAAGGAAGCCTGCTCTCACCATTATGTTAGAATTCAACAACTGGAAGTCATAGCCAGAGCTGTTAGGAAGCAAAAGAGACAAAAGGCATCCAAATCAGAAAGAAGTAAAATTAGCTCTATTGAAGAGAGCATGATTTTGTACATGCAAAGCTCAAAAGATTACACGCACCCACACACACACACACACACATGCACACAACTGGTAGAACTAATAAACAAATTCAACAAAGTTCTAGGACACAAAATCCAAAAGCAAAATTCAGTTGTATTACTATACACTAACAAAGAACAATTTGAAAAGGAAATTAAGAAAACAATTCCATTCACATTAGCAGCAAAAAAGGATAAAATACTGAGGAATAACCACAAGCAAGGAGTCAAAAAACGCGTACACTGCAAACTATAAAACATTGCTGAAAGAAACTGAAAAAGACAAATAAATGGAAAGGCATCTGTCTGCACAGACTGGAATACTAAATATTGTTAAGAAGTCCATACTATCTGAGGTGGTTAATGTTATGTGTCAGCTTGACTGGTCCACAGAGTGCCTAGATATTTAGTCAAACATTATTCTGGGTGTTTCTGTAGGGTGCTTTTTCATGAGATAAACATTTAAATCAGTCAACTGGGTAAAACAGATTTCCCCTGGATAATGTGGGTGGGCTTTACCTAATCAGCTGATAGTCTGAATAAAACAAAAAGGCAACCTTTCCTCATGTAAGAGAATTCCTCCTGCGTGAAAGCCTTTGGGCCTGGGACATCAGCTTCTTTTCCTGCCTTTAGAAAAGGACATCAGCTCTACTGGTTTAGTTCTTAGGCCTTCTAACCTGGACCAGAGCTAAACCACTGGCTCTTCTGGGTCTCCAGCTAGCCAACTCACCCTCTAGATCTTGGGACTTACCAGCCTCTATAATCGAATGAGTCAATTCTTTTACACACACACACACACACACACACACACACGCTCCACTGGATCTGTTCTTCTAACACACTACCCAGAGTGATCTACAGATCCAATGCAAACCCGATCAAAATCCCAATAGCATGCTTTACAGAAATAGAAAAGCTTGTCCTAAAATTTAAGTAGGATCTAAAGAGATCCTTAATAAGCAAAGCAATTTGGACAAAGAAAAAGTAGAGAACTCACATTTATTGATTTCAAAACATTACAAAGCTAGACATCTTAGAAATAAACCTTCAATTTTAGAAGATGTGCCAGGCAGTCGACTTCCTGATAGAGGGGAAAAAAATAGCTTTTTTAGGTCTTTGGATCAAAGCAAGGACTCAAGTCAGATTGCTTGGGTTCAATTCTACCACTGGTCCCCATGGGCCAAATGACCGTGGCCCAGTGGCCAAAACTCTCAGTAACTGTTTCCTCACCTGTAAGAGGCTGGTAATCATTAGTACTATAGTCCTAGAAGTGTCACAAGGAAGCATTACTGTTTACGTACAGCACTTGGAAGAGTGCCGGGCAGGGGATCTCTGTTGTGTAAGTTGCTTTGCATAGATTCTGCCAAATTACCTCCTAAATGGACTTCATGCACCCCCGCCACAGAGGTTTGCTCCTAAACTCTCCCACTCTCAGAATGGTTAAGCACTTGGAAGCTTGTCATCCTAGTGTGTGAAGCCCGATTCGTGGTTTTGGTTTACATCTCCAGGATCAGCAGGGGTGAGCATCTTTGCGGGTGTAACTGGACACTGACTGAGACTCTCTCTCTTTGAATTGCCTCAGAGTGGGGAAAGACCTGAGGGAGTGAGGTCAACCCCAGTCTGTCCCCCAAATCTGCCTGCCAAGAACGTTTGATGGAGCAGTTGAGGCAGAGATGTTACAGAACAAAACTACGATCCCTTTGTCCTCTGGCCACTTAGGGAGAAGTACGCCAACCACGCATCACTGAATGCGGGATTTCTCTGCCCATTCCCATTGGGTCGTAAGACCTGTGGTGGAAGGGAGGCTGGAAAATACTTTCAGCACATGCTAGGCGCCCAGCGCCCTCAGTACCCGCCGCAACCCCCCTTCAGCCTCCCGCTCCACCCACTTTGTACACAGTCAGAACTCAGGGCTGTGACTCTAACCAGAAAGGGGAGGTGGGACACGAGGAGGTGGGACCAGAGGCTTGACAGAGATACACTCGCAGCATGACCTTCAGAAGCCAACGCGCCAACTGCCAGCATGGCTTTTGGGCTTGGCAACAAACCAGAGGAGGCCCTCGTCCCAACTGGTTATTCCTCGAGGGGGCGGGTAAACAAGGCGCGTGCTGGTTGGCGGGAACTGGACCAATGAGGAAGCGGCAGCGCTAGCGCGCTGAAAGCCTCGCGTCGTTTGCGGCGATCTCTTGCCTGCAGTGCCTGCGGTGCTTGACCGCACCTCCAGACGCCACCCGCCTCAGGTGCCCTCACCTCCATCACCGCAGCCATCGCGACCCGGTTGATAAACCGTAGCTGCCCCAGGTCCGGCGACCACCCAGATCGCGACATGAGCTTCTCAGATGATGAGGTGCTTGTTTGGGGACCGGGTTTCAGCCCAGAGTGCAGGGAGCAGACCCACGGCCTTGAGGCCGGCTCTGCAGCCCCACGGGGACCCGGCCCTGACCCCGGCCCCCAGCCACGGGCACCGCGAAGGGGTGAGGGTGAGGGCGGAGATGGCTTCCCAGAGCCTGAGGGCTTCGAGTCAGAGCGGGAGGTGCTAGAAGCCGGAGGGCCCGTGCTGTTGGGCTGCGAAGGCCGACCTGGCTCCCCGGCTGATGACACAGGGTACGCCCAGCAGCTGTCTGACGAGTAAGTGGCGGCCATCGTGCAGCAGCTGGCCGACCTGGACTTGCTGGGCATCTGAAAACACATGTCTCCGGAGAGCCATGAGGTCAACGACATGTCTGCCTTGCGGGACGTCAAGGCGCATCCCGGCAGTCGAGGCGCAGCTGCCCAGAGGTGTGGGGAAACGGCACGGGCTGAGGCCGGCCCTCTCTGGGTCGGCAGGCCCAGGGCAGGCCGAGCCTGGGGGAACCCTAAGAGAAGCGCTAAGAGTAGGTTGAACGTGGCTGTGGATCGCCCGTGGCCCTCCTCAGGAAGCCCAGCCGGGCTGTTCTGTGACTCCGAGCCCTCTGATGAGTGCAGTGAGATACAGCCTATGAGGGTGAGCATTTATCCCAAAGATGGAGGCCAGGCCATGCTAAACAGCCCCAAGGATCCCGGGGACACACCCAGACACTCGAACGTCCAAGGCAGGGAGAATCTCCCTAATGTGCCAGGCACTTGCCTGTCCCCGGCTCTGCGAGGATTCATTTTGGTTGTGGAAAGGCAGGGCAAGCAGGGCGATGCAGAGCAGGAGGACATCTCACCCCCTAAGAAAATGCAGAGCGTGCTCTCAGGGAAGGGGGCAGCCTGCCCAGCTACCGTGGTGTAGCAGTAGCAGCAGCTACTGCAGCTGCTGCTACAGGCAGGCTGCTGCAGCCCAGTCCTAGGAGGAAGAGGGTCCAGGAGAAGAAATCCCTTGGGGGCGTCTCCCAACCTGCCCTGGGGAGAACCTTCCCTTCCTGGGGACAGGGAATCTCGGCCACTCCCCTGGATCCGGCCACCTTCCCCCCAATCTAGGGTATCCCGCTGCTTGGGAGGTCCAAGAAGTATGCCTTGGTCCCTTGGGGAGCCAAAGAGTCCAAGCACACTGGCGCTGGGAAGAAATCCGTGGCTAGGCGGGCCCGGGAGTCGGTGGCAGCAACGGCGGTGTCAGGAGAAGACAACGACCCAAATAGAGACCCAGTCCCAAAGGGCCAAGTGAGTAGGCCAGGCCCCTCCTCTCTCCCCACTCTTCCCCTTCCCACTCTCCCCAGCACACACGTCTTCACCCCGTGCTCCCCTCTCTCCATTCCTCAGGGGTCGTCATTGGGTGACCCTCAGTCACTGGGTCATTAGGATGCCATGTTGGGGTCCTTTTATTAGGGACAAACGTTAAGGTAGCACTTTGGGTGTGCTGGGCTCGGTTCTCCACCCTTAGCCTGTTTCCAGCCTCCTTCAAGAGGCTGGGGCTGGCGTGGACGGGAATTGATTTGAGGAGATCCCTTAAAAGCTTCACAGAGCTTCGGTGTTTAGACGCATCACTTTCCTGAATCCTACTTCCTGGCTGTACCCAAACCTTCCTTGCAGGGGCCCCGGGCTTTCTCAGTGCCACACTATTGTCCCCTGCTCAGCTCTGCCTGCTGGCCTGGGGCTGACTGACAGAGAATGTGCTAAAGAGATCAGCCTTTCAATTCTCTTTCCAATTCCCTGCCTCAGCTCGGTCTTGAGTCATACGAGCTCTCTCACACACAGACATAGACACATAAATGCACTGGTACACACACATGCGCGCGCACTCACAGCAACACACACACACACACAAACACACATCCTTACACCAAATCAGTGAGAAATCTTTGTTTTTAGCTGACCACTGACAGGCCGTGGCCATCTTTTTCACAGGTGCATCATGGAGAACCCAGCAGTGCCAACCTCAGCATCAGAGGTGGGCAGGATTCAGGAAACTCAGAGCCCATGGCCATGAACAAGGGAGAAGTCACGCCCAGAGGGCCTGGCCCCTCAGGTGAGTATCCTGGGTTTTGATATGGGGGGTGGAGACCAGGGGTGAGGGCAGAAACCTCTGTCTCTGACACACTCTCTCTTTTCTGGGGGGCTCAGCCTTGCTCTCAGGCCACTTCTCCCATGGGAAACAGGGTGTCCACAGGTTTGGCCCTGGCCCCATCACCTTCTGTGTGGGATTTGCTTGGCAGGGGTGATTGGTGGCAGTGCCCCAACAGCTACTCGGCATAGACCTGCAGGCTAATAGCCTTTTCTGTGACGTGCTGTTGACCCACATTGCTCTCCCAGGTGCTGGCTGTGGCTGCCGCTCTGGGAGGCTCGAGCCCAGAACCACAGTCTTGGCGACCATCGTGGTGAAATGGCTGCCCCTGTGGAATAGGAGGGGCAGGCCCAGAGAGAAAGTTTGGCCTGCCTGCCCGGCAGAACAGGGGAGGCTTGATGCTAGCAGAGGGTGGTACTGCCTCACCTCACGTTAGACCCTGCTTGGCCCTTTCCACCTCACTGGGAGTCTGGGAAGCTGGATTGTGTGTCTTTTCCCTGTCAGGTGACCAGAAACCAGCTGACCATCCCCCAAGACCAAAAAGTCAGCAGCAGCCACCCAGAAGGCAGGGCTGTCCTCGGGTAATGCTTCTTCTGACTCCTGGAAATGCACACCCAAACCCCATGGTGGGATCTGGGTCCAAGCTCAACTGACATGTGTGGGCCCCCTCCCCCCACCCCACACCCCAGGGGGAGAGCCCACCTCCTTTCCACTGAGGAAAGTCTTTCCCTTGCCAGTCTGGACACCTGGCTTTGGGATGGAGGGCCTGGGGGAGAGGAGAGGAGGAGGAGAGGGGAGGCGGGTGCATTCTAACCATTTCTCTTCCTCATGTGTCTGCTGGCCTAGTGTCTGGTGCTACAGAAAGAAATAGACGACCTTAAGGAGCAACTTGGTATGAGGAACCAGTGACAGAGAGCAGCGGGTTCTTAGTGTAGAAGTGGGGTGGGCCCTTGGGGTCGGGCGGGCTGCAAGTGCAGGGGGCCTCGTAGGGATCAGCATTCCTGTGGGGAGGAGAACCTAGCAAGCCTGTCCCTGGAGCGTGTGGGGCATGTTCAGCTGGGCATGTGGACAAGTAACAACGTACTGTGTGGACTGTGTGCACATTCTGCCCCCCATTCAAGTCCTAGAGAGTTCCTTCTGATAGGACTTGTAGAGATGCCTTGTTGATCTGGTGTGGCCTCTAAGGTTCTTGTTGGATATTTTGCGAGACAATTTTTGAATGGTCTGGGCGTGGCCCCAAGCTTGACAGCTGCTGGCACATTTGGTTTCCTTTTAGGAAATGGCTCCACATTTAATTCCGGTAGTGGGGCCCAATCAGGCCCAGAGCTCTTTGCATCAGGGCTAGGGGTACGTGGGTTTCAGGTTGAAGAGCTATGTGGTTCCCTATGGGGACAGGGGGACAGGCTTCTGTGTCCCTCTGTCTGGAGCACCTGTTTATGCCTCTCACTGTTGCAGCCTCCATACAGTACCTGGCTGAGAAGTTCCAGATCCTTTGAAGTGAGTGTTACACATTCCATACCCCTTCCCACAACGTTGGTTGTTGAGCAGGGCTGTGGGCTGCCTTGGCTTGAGGCTCTCCCCTGACTGCTGTTTCACAGGTCGAGCCCAGTATCTTCCTACAAGAGGAGCAGCTGTTACCTCCGGGGCCGGCGAGCTGTGGCCAAGCTTGTTGCCTCCTGTTCTGCCTCCACCAGGGCATCCTCTGCCCCTTGTTTTGCCCCCTCTCTGCCCCAGTCTCAGAGCAGTTTTTTTAATTAATTAATTAATTTAACTTTATAATATTGTATTGGTTTTTCCACAGCAGTTTTTGATTAAAGGACTTCTCATATTCTGTGTTCTGCCCTCTCTCTGGGCGGGGCTGGGGGTGGGGTGGGAGTGCGGGGGTTGTGGGGATGGGTGTAGGGGTTAAGGGAGTGGGACAACGCCTGGTGCGGAGCTGCTCCACATCAGAACATGTTCCAGAACAGTACCTCTGGAATCTGTGGTGGGAACTCTGGGTCAGCCTCTGCTACCATCCAGGCCATCAGTCCAACAGAGCGCCCCCAGTCTGTGTTCTCTGTGGGCTCTGTCTGGCCACATTGTCACGTCCTCCCTTTTCCCTGAAGGCCCTCTTCTAGTTCTCTAAACACACCCCTCTGGGGTTTAGCAGTTTCCATTCATTGCTGCCATTCTGCCTCCCTGTCAGAAGGAACTCGTGACCCCCTTACAGAGCTCCAGTCTGCCCTTCCCTCACTGTACTCATTGTCTTGCTTACCCTGACCACTCCGCTTTCTTGTCAGAGCATCCTCGATACCTCCCCTGGCTTGCCACCAATGACCCTGCTTGCATGTTTACTTAAGCAAGTCATAACAGGCACAGGTGTGCTCATCTTCCCCCTTCCCGGGCCCTACCCTCTCAGTGGAGTCCCTACCCCACCCCCCTGGTGCCACCTTGCCAGCAGGAACCTGCACACTCTCCCGCTCTCCTCTTTAGCACTCATTCCCGAGACTCAGGCACCAAAACTTTTGCTTCCCCTTCCTCGGGTTCAGTAAAGGGCATGAGGATTAACTGGGGAGCATGAGCAAAGGTACAGGAAACACAGGAGAAAAGCTCAGGTTAGCTGCCGAGCTAGAAGTCAGGAGAGGCGTCTGGTGCCAATCTGGGGCAGAGTGCACCCTGACAGCTAGAGATGGATGGTCCCGTCCTTGGAGCTTTCATGGCCTCCCTGCCCCAGCCAGCTGACCAGCCTACACTCCTGCACACTGGATGTCTCTCTGCCCTTGAGTGGAAACAGGCCCGTCAGGCTCTATGACAAGTATGGTTGTTAAGTCTGTGTTCTTACAGGGTCTCCATCAAATATTGTTCCACCAGCCCCATGACAAAGATTTTCCTGCAAATGATATTTCCCAGAGTGTCCCAGCTCAGTCTCCCAGACTACTTGTTGGGGCACACAAGACTAAGTATGAAATCCATGTTCAATTCCTCCCCCCTGCCCCCCATCCTGAAGTTTGGGGAGGACTTCCTTCTCTCAGCCAAGACCCCAGGCCTGTACCAGCCTGCGACTCAGAGGGACACATTTGTATTTGAGTGAAGTGAGGGTAGGTTCTGCCTGACTCCCTTCCTAAAAGACCATGGTTTTATCTCACAAAAGAGGGTATGATGCACATTCAAAGTTGGTGCCTGGGCATCTCTGTGTGTGAAAAAAGTCGTCAGGGATAATGCCCCTTGAGGCAGAAAGATGTGAATCAGGGAGTAATCAAAGTATAGACTGGTCCAGATTCTGTAAGGCATTGAGTGAGCCAAAGCAAGAGTTGGATCTCCTTTATTCTAGGGGTGTTGTCACTTTCCCAAAACATAGGAGGGGAGGATGCAGTTCACCAAACCTCAGGACAGGACATCTCTAAATGTTGGAGTCGCTGGAGGAGGCACTGGATCCTACCTTGTGATTCTGTGATGTCTGCCAACTGCGGAGGATGTGGATGAGTGAAAATAGGAAGGGTGGCTCTGGGGACATGGCTGCCCATCTTAGAAACAGGAGACCCCCCAAAAAAAACCTGGGTTACTTGTGGGGAGTTAGGGGTGACTGCCCCTGAGCAATCGGGAGCACTTGGGTCCGCCCTTCCCCCATATTCTCACGTTGACTTCCTTCCAGGGCTCATGGCATGAGGTCAGGTGGACAGAGCACGAGGGTTGGGACAGTCAGAGGCCTCAGGGTCAGAAAAGAACATGCCTGGGATTTACTCCTTCCACTCAGAACCCTCCCTGGACGCGGTGGGCTTGATCACTTAGTTTACAGCTGATCCAGTGGTTATTGCCTGGTGGTATAGCACATCTCGCTGTTGTCCGAGTGAGTATAGGTGCACTGAGTCTGTGCACCTAGAGCCTGTGCTCCACAACAAGAGAAGCCACTGCAATTGGGGGCCCGCACACTGCAACTAGAGTAGCCCCCACTTGCTGCAACTAGAGTAAAGCCTGCACATCAACGGAGACCCAGTTCAGCCAAAAATAAATAAATGGGAATGAAATTTTAAAAAATAAACAGGAAAGATATCAAATAAAAAACCTTGTGGAATAAGAGAAAAAAGAAAAAAAAAATCTAAGTGCAAAGTTAGAGAGAGAAGGAATTACCAAAGATTAGAGAAGAAAAAAAATTGAAATGGAGACCAGAGAATGAATAGAAAAGATCAATGAAAATAAGAGTTGGGTTTTTGAAATGATAAACAAAATTGACAAACTTGTTACTAGATTATCTTAAAAAAAAGAGTTCAAACAAATAAAATCAGAAATGAAATAGGAGACATTACAATGACACCACAGAAATACAAAGGATTATGAGAGACAATTATGAACAGCCACACATCATCAAATTGGAAACCTAGGAATGGATAAATTCCTAGAAACATGCCATTTACTAAGACTGAATCATGTAGAAATAGAAAATATGAACAGACTAATTATGAGTAAGGAGATTAAATCAGTGAAGGTAAAAACAACTCTCAACAAAGAAAAGCCCAAGACCAGATGGTTTCAGTTGTGAATTCTACTGATCATTTAAGGAAGAATTAATACCAGTCTTTCTCAAACTCTTCCAGAAAACTAAAAAGGATGGAATACTTCCAGACTCATTTCACAAGGCCAGTGTTATCTGATACCAAGGTCAGAGAAAGACACTGCAAGAAATCTATAGACTAATGTCACTGATGTCACTGAAATTCTTTTTTCTTTTCAAGTTTGATGTGTTTTAATGAGGTAACAAGTTAAGAGATATTCAATCCATTTTCCTTTTACCTCTCCAGAGGTAAACAAGCCAGATTTGGGGGTTTAACATTCTCATACAGGCTTTTAATATGTATATACATCAAACTTTGTTTTCATGCTCTCAAACCACTAAATCTCACACAATACATATCAGTTGGCCATTTTTAAGTCTTTTGTTTTTTGAGGTGTAAAGTTAATACACATAGTTTATACTAATTCATGTTAACAGCCAAATTCTACAAACCACAATTTATTTATTCATTCTTCTAATGGACATTGGTTCCAGGCTTTTACAACTAAAAATATTTTACTGCAATAAATTTTCTGTGCCATTTCCTTGAGTACACATGTCAAGAACTCCTTAAGAATACCCAAAGATTGGATATAATCATCTTTAAAAAATGATGTTGCCAAACCTTCTCCAAAGTAATAAATTAATTTCACTGCTACCAGGAACTCCAGCCTTGACAACATGTTTAAGTGTCAGAGTTTGTTTGTTCTGTTTCAATTTTTGCCCTTCTGATCGGGGAAGGCAATGGCACCCCACCCCAGTACTTTTGCCTGGAAAATCCCATGGACGGAGGATCCTGGTAGGCTCCCGTCCATGGGGTCGCTAAGAGTCAGACATGACTGAACAACTTCACTTTCACTTTTCACTTTCATGCATTGGAGATCAGATCAGTCGCTCAGTCGTGTCCGACTCTTTGCGACCCCATGAACCGCAGCACGCCAGGCCTCCCTGTCCATCACCAGCTCCCGGAGGTCACCCAGACTCATACCCATCGAGTCAGTGATGCCATCCAGCCATCTCATCCTCTGTCGTCCCCTTCTCCTCCTGCCCTCAATCCCTCCCAGCATCAGAGTCTTCTCCAATGAGTCAACTCTTCGCATGAGGTGGCCAAAATACTGGAGTTTCAGCTTTAGCATCATTCCTTCTAAAGAAATTCCAGGATTGATCTCCTTCAGAATGGACTGGTTGGATCTTCTTGCAGTCCAAGGGACTCTCAAGAGTCTTCTCCAACACCACAGTTCAAAAGCATCAATTCTTCGGCGCTCAGCCTTCTTCACAGTCCAGCTCTCACATCCATACATGACCACAGGAAAGACCATAGCCTTGACTAGGCGAACCTTTGTTGGCAAAGTGATGTCTCTGCTTTTGAATATGCTATCTAGGTTGGTCATAACTTTCCCTCCAAGGAGTAAGCGTCTTTTAATTTCATGGCTGCAGTCACCATCTGCAGTGATTTTGGAGCCCAGGAAAACAAAGTCTGACACTATTTCCATTGTTTCCCAATCTATTTCCCATGTAGTGATGGGACCAGATGCCATGATCTTCGTTTTCTGAATGTTGAGCTTTAAGCCAACCTTTTCCCTCTCCACTTTCACTTTCATCAAGAGGCTTTTTAGCCCCTCTTCACTTTCTGCCATAAGAGTCGTGTCATCTGCATATCTGAGGTTATTAATATTTCTCCCAGCAATCTTGATTCCAACTTGTGTTTCTTCCAGTCCAGCATTTGGAAATGGCAACCCACTCCAGTGTTCTTGCCTGGAGAATCCCAGGGACGAGGGAGCCTGGTGAGCTTCTGTCTATGGGGTCGCACAGAGTCGGACACGACTGAAGCGACTTAGCAGCAGCAGCAGCAGCCCATCTGATGGCATCGAAATGGAATCTCAGTGCTGTTTTAATGTAAAGTTATTTTATTAGTAGTTAAGTGTTGTTTTAATGTGAAGTTATTTTATTAG
Source organism: Tragelaphus eurycerus (assembly GCA_935064755.1). Lineage (NCBI taxonomy): Eukaryota > Metazoa > Chordata > Mammalia > Artiodactyla > Bovidae > Tragelaphus > Tragelaphus eurycerus. The sequence goes on along the minus strand of CAKXYN010000046.1, from coordinate 18,080,884 downwards.
TAGTTTGATTAAGCATCTTTTCATGTGACTACTCAGGGATCCTCATCTATGAATTGCCCATTCATATCCTTTGATCATTTTCTTGATTTAAATGGAGCCTTTGTCAGTTACATGGCATGCAAACTTAAGTTTGAATTTTAGTGTATACAAATTTATCAGTCTTTTCTTTTGCCTTATGGCTAATCCAATGTCACAGTGCCATATTCTTTGCTTTTATATAGGCTTGAAGTTTTGCTTTCAATTTACAGCTCTTTAATCCATTTTTCCTAACATAAAAAGTCTGGATAAGCTCTTACAGCACAATTTGTGCATTCATTATCATATACCATTTAACTGGTATTTTACCATGAAGTTTGATTTTGATCTTGTTTAGATATTATAAGTACTTACTGTCTATATTATGTACCACATTTCTCTAAGAGGTTCAGAAATAATAATTTTCCTATTTGAATCTGAGATAGCATCATCTACTCTAAATCTAATTTGATATTTATATTTGCTTTAACAGAAGAATAGGTTTCATATTTTAGGTTTCTAAAGAATAGGTTTCATATTATAAGAGAAGTTACTATTAAGACTCACTGCTATCCAGGTAGTTTATCAAGTCAAAATTTAAGTCCCAAGTATCCCATGTAATCTTGTTGAAATGCCATTAAAATGGTTGTCATTTCCAGAGATTCAAAAAAAAATTCTATGGAGATTTTAATTAACTTCAAGTTTTCTTGAGTATCTATTCTGGGTCAGGCATTGCAGATAAGCAAGTTATCCTGCTTTCATGGAGTTTACAATCTAGCAAAGAATCAAACAATGATAGAAGAAAATATTTTACTCTTTCTTTTACTGCCTCTTAAATTTTTGCAAGTTGATTCTTATAAACCATTTCTGGTGAAAAAAGTCAGTGTCCACCTTTAATCTGAAGACTCCTCCACCTTCATGCATAAAACAAAAATGCTATTATTATCTACTGTATGTCCTGGATTACAGCTCCCAAGAGTTCCGGGCTGGGAAAGAAGTGAGACTCCATTCTAGCTTCCTGAAATTTCATTTTTCTGGTATCATATGAACAGCTTCTCTCTAGGAATCAAGTTCAACTACAGGATCTATCAAGCATCTGGCATCTCTCTATGGTCCCATTAGCTTTTAAGCATTCCTACTGAAAATGTCCAAATCAAAGTCTCCTTAATTTTTAGGGGACTCCAGGTGTTATAGAGGTTTTCACACTGCTGCTTCTGGGCTGGCACATGTGGTGCTGAAGACCTAGGCTTTCCTTCCTCAGTGGATTCCATCTTCAGCCAGCCCACCACCAAAATGAAGAGAGTGTCACTGAAATTCTTAACAAAATAGCAGGCCAAACTCAACAGCACATGAAAAGTATATTCCATGACCAAGTGAGAATTATCCCTGAGAGGCAAGGGTGGTTCAACATATTTAAATCAATAAGTGTGATATACCACATTAAAAATGAAAAATTAAAATGATATGATCACTTTGATATATGAAGAAAAAGCATTTGGCAAAATACATCATTTCAGGATAAAAATGCTGAACAAGTTGGGTATAGAAGGAACATACTTCAACATAATAAAGGCCATATATGACAAGCCCACCATCAGCATCATACTAAACAGTGGAAGGTCATGTCACACATGACCAGAAAATGTCTGGGAAATTGTTCTAGTTTAAAGGACACTAAAGAGACACGAAAACTGAATGCAATGCATGTTCTTTGATTGGAAGCAGAATTAAAAATATAGGTACAAAGAACAATTTGGGGACACGTGAATTTTGACAGAGTGCCTTCAGTACAAAATTGTATTGCCTCAAAGTTAAATTTTCTGAGTTTGAAAACTGCTTAAGATGTTGTAGCAATCAACACGTAAAAGACTGAAATTAGAACACTTCCTAAATGCCATACACAAAGATAAACTCAAGATGGATTAAAGACCTAAATTTAAGACCAGAAACTATAAAACTCTTAGAGGAAAACATAGGCAGAACACTCAAGGACATAAATCAAAGCAAGATCCTCCATGACCCACCTCCTAGACTAATGGAAATAAAAACAAAAATAAACAAGTGGGACCTAATAAGCTTAAAAGCTTTTGCACAGCAAAGGAAACTATAAACAAGGTGAAAAGACAGCCCTCAAAATGGGAGAAGATAATAGCAAATGAAACAACTGACAAAGAACTAATTTCCAAAATATACAAGCAGCTCATACAAGTCAATACCAGAAAAACAAACAACCCAATCAAAAAGTGGTGAAAAGACCTAAACAGACATTTTTCCAAAGAAGACATACAGATGGCTAACAAACACATGATAAGATTCTCAACATCACTCATTATTAGAGAAATGCAAATCAAAACCACAGTGAGATATCACCTCACACTGGTCACAATGGCCATCATCAAAAAGTCTACAAACAATAAATGCTGGAGAGGGTGTAGAGAAAAGGGAAGACTCTTACACTGTTGGTAGGAATGTAAATTGACACAGCCACTATGGAAGACGGTATGGAGATTCCTTAAAACACTAGGAATAAAACCACCATTTTTTTTTTTTTTTTTCCTTCAGTCGTGTCCGACTCTGTGCGCTCAGCCCGGGCAGAACACTGGAGTGGGTGCCCCCTTCCCCAATGACCCAGCAATCCCACTCCTAGGCATATACCCTGAGGACACCAAAATTGAAAAAACACTGGTACCCCAATGTTCATTGCAGCACTGTTTACAATAGCTAGGACATGGAAGCAACCTAGATGTCCACCGACAGATGAATGGGTAAAGAAGCTGTAGTACATATACATAATGAAATATTACTCAGCCACAAAGAGGAACACATTTGAATCAGTTCTAATGCGGTGGATGAACCTAGAGCCTATTATACAGAGAGAAGTAAGTCAGAAAGAGGAAAATAAATATTGTATGCACTAATGCATATATATGGAATCTAGAAAGATGATACCAATGAATTTATTTGCAGGGCAGCAATGGAGATACAGACATAGAGAACAGACTTACGGCCATGGGGAGAGGGGTGGAGAGGGTGAGATGTATGGAGAGAGTAACATGGAAACTTACATTACCGTAAGTAAAAGAGATGGCCAATGGGAATTTGCTGTATGTCTCAGGGAACTCAAACAGGGGCTCTGTATCAACCTAGAGGGGTGGGATGCGGCGGGAGATTGGAGGGAGGTTCAAGAGGGAGAGGGCATATGTACACCTATGGCTGATTCATATTGATGTTTGACAGAAAACAAAATTCTGTAAGGCAATTAATTTTCCTTCAATTGAAAAATAAATTAATTAAAAAAGAAAAAAAAAGTGTTGTACCAATCAATTGTTATTATTTAAGCCAGCTTTTCCACTCTCCTCTTTCACTTTCATCAAGAGGCTCTTTAGTTCCTCTTTGTTTTCTGCCATTAGAGTGGTATCACCTGCCTATCTGAGGTTATTGCTATTTCTCCTGGCAATTTTCATTTGGGCCTGTGATTCATCCAGCCCAGCCTTTCGCATGATGTACTCTGATTACTTAATCAGGGTGACAAAATACAGCCTTGATGTACTCCTTTCCCAATTTTGAACCAGTCCATTTCTCCATGTTCGGTTCTAACTGTTGCTTCATGACCCGCATACAGGTTTCTCAGGAGACAGGTAAAGTGGTCTGGTACTCTCATCTCTTTAAGAATTTTCCACAGTTCATAATGATCACAGTCAAAGGCTTTAGCATAGTCAATAAAGAAGTAGATGATTTTCTGGAACTCTCTTGCTTTCTTAACGTGATCCAAAGAATATTGGCAATTTGATTTCTGGTTCCTCTGACTTTTTAAACCCAGTTTGTACATCTGGAAGTTCTTGGTTCACGTACTGCTGAAGCCTAGCTTGAAGGATCTTGAGCGTCACCTTACTAGCACCAGGGTCTTCCTTGGTGGCTCGGATGATAGAGAATCTGATTGCACTGCAGGAAACCTGAGTTCTGGGCCCTGGGTCGGGAAGATCCCCTGGAGGAGGGGAATGGCTACTTACTCTAGTGCTCTTGCCTGGAGAAACCCATAAACAGAGGAGCCTGGTGGGTTACAGTCCATGGGGTGGCCAAGAGTCACACACGACTGAGCAACTAATACTTTCACTTTCACTTACTAGCATGTGAAATGAGCACAATTGTATGGCAGTTTGAACGTTCTTTGGCATTACCTTTCTTTGGGATTGGACCCATGAACAGGATAGAAATGTAACAGATTTCTATATAATACTTTTGTACTCTGCAACTTTACTGAATTGATTTATGAATTCTGGTAGATTTCAGGTGGCATCCTTAGGATTTCCAATGTATAGTAACATGTCATCTGCAAACAGCGACAGTTTTAATTTTCCTTTTCCATTTTGGATTCCCTTTGTTTCTTTTTCTTCTCTGATTGTGATCTCATAATGTACTTTCTACAATTTATTAAATAATATGGGCTTATTGAAATTAATTTACATACAAAATCTAAGTGCCTACAAACATTCTATTATGGAATCACCACTACAATGAACATAAAAAATATTTTCATCAGCTACAAAATCGTTTCATGCTCTTTGGTAGTTTAACCCATCATCTCAACCCCAAGACCCTGGCAATCCCTAGTCTGTTTTTTGTGTCTATAGTTTGTCCTCCTCAAGAAAGTGAAGTAAATGGAATTGGGAAGTATGTAGATTTATCCATTTGGATTCCTCAGAGAAAAGAACATATAGGTGACTTCTGGATGTGCAATGTACATTTATGTCACCTGAGTATAGTTACATGGGTTGATTGGCTCATAATTATTTGTGATATTGAGCGCTTACACTCTCCACAATGTGTATATGTATAGTCTGTTTAATTCATATTTAATTCAATGTAATTAATCTTTTATGTTTGGAAGGGTTATTTTATGAAAAATCAATAGTAAATCCCTTTTAAAAAGTGAGTCATCATTGTAAAAGTCAGGCTGGCAGATACCTCAAGAGGACTAGGGAGGAAGAAGTGATTGGCTTGGAACAAAAGGGGGATTCAAAACTACAGGTCTCTTCTCCATCTGCATCTGAGAAGTACTTACCAGGCCTTCAATATTGCACAAGCACAAGGGCACCAAGCACACCATAGTCATTCAAACACTGGGACAGTCCAGGGACTGGAATAGTTACCCAGGGATAGTCAAGGTGGAAAACCTGGCAGCCCCAGTGTGCCTGGCTGGACCTGGCCAATGTAGGTGAAAGTTACCCCACATTAAGTCAGCTGAGTGGCAGCCTTTATTGCATCTGCAAGCATAACCCACTATTATCACACAAAGGAAAATACCAGCCAACTGCAGGGATTAGGACTTGGACATCTTTGGGCAAGATTACTGTGCTCAACACCCCAGGCTCCCTCTTCAGGACTCACCTACTCTACCTTCTTTGCTTGTGCCAGTCTCCCTCAAGAGTCCAGAGAGAGCATTAGACCTGGGGCTGGGGCTGGTAGACCTGGGGATGGGTGTGATGGGGAGGAAGCATCTTCCCTGGAGTTGGACAGGCAGCAGAACCAGGCAGGATGGGGTCTAGGGCTCTCCAAAGCAGCTGTCACTGTCTCCCAGGCTGGAGAAGGGGCATGAGGGGGAAAGGCGCCAGGGGTGCACTGAATGAGGCTGGGCTTTGGCCTTCCTCCTACCCTCTGGGGCACAGATGTATATCTTTCGCCTATGCCTCAGGCCCTGCCACAGATTTCCCGCTGGAAGTGGAAGGCTTGGGGCTGAGCCAAGGCCTGTGATGTATATGTTTCCAGCAACATTATAGTGAGGTAGTTGGTCTGAACTGTGGGCTCAGAGGAGGGAAGGGAGCCTGGTAAAAAGTGAATGAGGGGTTGTGCTCATGCCCTTCCACCTCCCCTTCCATGAGTTTCTCCACTTCCTCACCCCGGTGACCACAGTCCCAGGCCCCTCTCTGCCCAAGGGTGGTGCTGATGCTGGTGCTGGACTTCTCCCTGGGCACAACTTACCTACATGTCTCGGTGGGCAGAAACCTCAGCTGGAGAGTCTCTGCCAACTTTTACTCACTCAGACAACAGCGAGATGTGCTATACCACCAGGCAATAACCACTGGATCAGCTGTAAACTATAAGTGATCATGCCCATTTGCTCCAGGGAGGGGTCTGAGTGGAAGGAGTAAGTCCCATGCATGTTCTTTTCTGCCCCTGGTCTGTGACTGTCCCAACCCTCGTGCTCTGTCCACCTGACCTCATGCCATGAGCCCTGGAAGGAAGTCAACGTGAGAATATGGGGGAGGGGGCGGACCCAAGTGCTCCCGATTGCTCAGGGGCAGTCACCCCTAACTCCCCACAAGTAACCCAGGTTTTTTTGGGGGGGGTCTCCTGTTTCTAAGATGGGCAGCCATGTCCTGGAGCCAACCTTCCCTTTTTCACTCATCCACACCCTCAGCAGTTGGCAGACATCACAGAATCACAAGGTAGGATCCAGTGCCTCCTCCAGCGACTCCAACATTTTGAGATGTCCTGTCCTGAGGTTTGGTGAACTGCATCCTCCCCTCCTATGTTTTGGGAACGTGACAACACCCCTAGAATAAAGGAGATCCAACTCTTGCTTCGGCTCACTCAATGCCTTACAGAATCTGGACCAGTCTATACTTCGATTACTCCCTGATTCACACCTTCCTGCCTCAAGGGGCATTATCCCTGATGACTTTTATTCACACACAGAGATGCCCAGGCACCAACTTTGAATGTGCATCATACCCTCTTTTGTGAGATAAAATCATGGTCTTTCAGGAAGGGAGTCAGGCAGAACCTACCCTCACTTCACTCAAATACAAATGTGTCCCTCTGAGTCGCAGGCTGGCACAGGCCTGGGGTCTTGGCTGAGAGAAGGAAGTCCTCCCCAAACTTCAGGGTGGGGGGCGGGGGGGAATTGAACATGGATTTCATACTTAGTCTTGTGTGCCCCAACAAGTAGTCTGGGAGACTGAGCTGGGACACTCTGGGAAATATCATTTGCAGGAAAATCTTTGTCATGGGGCTGGTGGAACAATATTTGATGGAGACCCTGTAAGAACACAGACTTACCAACCATACTTGTCATAGAGCCTGACGGGCCTGTTTCCACTCAAGGGCAGAGAGACATCCAGGCTGCAGGAGTAGCCTGGATAGGCTGTAGGCTGGTCAGCTGGCTGGGGCAGGGAGGCCATGAAAGCTCCAAGAACTGGACCATCCATCTCTAGCTGTCAGGGTGCTCTCTGCCCCAAATTGGCACCAGACGCCTCTCCTGACTTCCAGATCAGCAACTAACCTGAGCTTTTCTCCTGTGTTCCCTGTACCTTCGCTCCTGCTCCCCAGTTCACTGGGTCCAAGATTCATCCTCATGCCCTTTACTGAACCCAAGGAAGGGGAAGCAAAAGTTTTGGTGCCTGAGTCTCAGGGATGAGTGCTAAAGAGGAGAGGGGGTGAGTATGCAGGTTCCTGCTGACAAGGTGGCACCAGGGGGGTGGGGTAGGGACTCCACTGAGAGGGTAGGGCCGGGAAGGGGGAAGATGAGCACACCTGTGCCTGTTACCACCTGCATAAGTAAACATGCAGGCAGGGTCATCTATGGCAAAGCCAGGGGAGGGATCGAGGGTGCTCTGTCAGGAAAGCAGAGTGGTCAGGGTAAGCAAGACAATGAGTACAGTGAGGGGTGAAAGACTGGAGCTCTGTAACGGGGTCACAAGTTCCTTCTGACAGGGAGGCAGAATGGCAGCAATGAATGGAAACTGCTAAACCCCAGAGAGGGTGTTTAGAGAACTAGAAGAGGGCCTTTAGGGAAAGGGGAGGATGTGCCAATGTGGCCAGACAGAGCCCACACAGAACACAGACTGGGGGCGCTCCGCTGGCCTGACGGCCTGGATGGTAGCAGAGGCTGACCCAGAGTCCCCACCACAGCTTCCAGAGGTACTGTTCTGGAAAATGTTCTGATGGGGAATAGCTCCCCACCAGGCCTCGTCCCATTCCCTTAACCCCTACCCCCCAGAGAGAGGGCAGAACACAGAATATGAGAAGTCCTTTAATCAAAAACTGCTGTGGCAAAACCAATACAATATTGTAAAGTAAAATAAATTAGTTAATTTAAAAAAAAAAGAACTGCTGTGAGACTGGGGCAGACAGGGGGCAAAACAAGGGGCAGAGGATGCCCTGGTGGAGGCAGAACAAGAGGCAACAAGCTTGGCCACAGCTCGCCAGCCCTGGAGGTAACAGCTGCTCCTCTTGCAGGAAGATACTGGGCTCAACCTGTGAAACAGCAGTCAGGGAAGAGCCTCAAGCCAGGGCCAGCCCAGAGCCCTGCTCAACAGCCAACGTTGTGGGAAGGGGTATGGAATGTGTAACACTCACTTCAAAGGATCTGGAACTCTCAGCCAGGTACTGCATGGAGGCTGCAGCAGGGAGAGGCATAAACAGGTGCTCCAGACAGACGGATATAGAAGCCTGTCCCCCTGTCCCCGTGGGGAACCACCTAGCCCTGCAACCTGAAACCCACGTACCCCCAGCCCTGATGCAGAGCTCTGGGACTCATTCTGGTAGGCCCACTACCAGAATTAAATGTGGAGCCATTTCCTAAAAGGAAACAAAATGTGCCAGCAGCTCTTAAGCTTGGGGCCGTGCCCAAACCATTCAAAAACTGTCTCGCAAAATATCCAACAAGAACCTTAGAGGCCACACCAGATCAACAAGGCATCTCTACAAGTCCTATGAGAAGGATCTCTCTAGGACTCGAATGGCTGGCAGAATGTGCACGCAGTCCACACAGTAAGTTGTTATTTGTCCGCACACCCAGCTGAACATGCACCGCATGCTCCAGGGACACGCATGCTAGGTTCTCCTCCCCACAGGAATGCTGATCCCTACGAGGCCCCCTGCACTTGCAGCCCACCCCACCCCAAGGGCCCACCCAACTTCTGCACTAAGAACCCGCTGCTCTCTGTCCCTTATTCCTCATACCAAGTTGCTCCTTAAGGTCATCTATTTCTCCCTGTAGCACCAGACACTAGGCCAGCAGACACATGAGGAAGAGAAATGGTTAGAATGCACCCGCCTCCCCTCTCCTCCTCCTCTCCTCTCCCCCAGGCCCTCCATCCCAAAGCCAGGTGTCCAGACTGGCAAGGGAAGGACTTTCCTCAGTGGAAAGGAGGTGGGCTCCCCCTGGGGTGTGGGATGGGGACAGGGGGAGGGGGCCCACACATGTCAGTTGAACTTGGACCCAGATCCCACCATGGGGTTTGGGTGTGCATTTCCAAGAGTGAGAAGAAGCATTACCCGAGGACAGCCCTGCCTTCTGGGTGGCTGCTGCTGCCTTGTGGTCTTGGGGGATGGTCAGCTGGTTTCTGGTCACCTGACAGGGAAAAGAAACACAATCCAGGTTCCCAGGCTCCCAGTGAGATGGAAAGGGTCAAGCAGGGTCTAATGCGAGGTGAGGCAGTACCACCCTCTGCTAGCATCAAGCCTCCCCTGCTCTGCCGGGCAGGTCACAGAAAAGGCTATTAGCCTGCAGGTCTACGCCCAGAGTAGCTGTTGGGGCACTGCCACCAATCACCCCTGCCAAACAAATCCCACACAGAAGGTGATGGGGCCAGGGCCAGACCTGTGGACACCCTGTTTCCCATGGGAGAAGTGGCCTTAGAGCAAGGCTGAGCCCCCAGAAAAGAGAGACTGAGTCAGAGACAGAGGTTTCTGCCCTCACCCCTGGTCTCCACCCCCCATATCAAAACCCAGGACACTCACCTGAGAGGCCAGGCCCTCTGGGCATGACTTCTCCCTTTTTCATTGCCACGGGCTCTGAGTTTCCTGAATCCTGCCTGCCTTTGATGCTGAGGTTGGAAGTGCTGGGTTCTCCATGATGCACCTGTGAACAAGATGGCCACGGCCTGTTAGTGGTCAGCTAAAAACAAAGATTTCTCACTGATCTGGAGGAAGGATGTGTGTGTGTGTGTGTGTTTGCGTGTACGCATGCGCACGTGTGTGTACCAGTGCATTTATGTGTCTATGTCTGTGTGAGAGAGCTCGTATGACTCAAGACCGAGCTGAGGCAGGGAATTGGAAAGAGAATTGAAAGGCTGATCTCTTTAGCACATTCTCTGTCAGTCAGCCCCAGGCAAGCAGGCAGAGCTGAACAAGGGACACCAGTGTGGCACTGAGAAAGCCCGGGGCCCCTGCAAGGAAGGTTTGAGTACAGCCAGGAAGTAGGGTTCAGGAAAGTGATGCGTCTAAACACCGAAGCTCTGTGAAGCTTTTAAGGGGTCCCCTCAAATCAATTCCCTTCCACGCCTGCCCCAGCCTCATGGAGGAGGCTGGAAACAGGCCAAGGGTGGAGAACCGAGCCCAGCACACCCAAAGAGCTACCTTAACGTTTGTCCCTAGTAAAAGGACACCAATCTGGCATCCTAATGACCCAGTGACCGAGGGTCACCCAATGACGACCCCTGAGGAATGGAGAGAGGGGAGCACGGGGTGAAGACGTATGTCCTGGGGAGGGTGAGAAGGGGAAAGAGTGGGGAGAGAGGAGGGGCCTGGCCTACTCACTTGGCCCTTTGGGACTGGGTCTCTATTTGGGTCGTTTTCTTCTGACACTGCCGTTGCTGCCACCGACTCCCGGGCCCACCTAGCCACGGATTTCTTCCCAGCGCCAGTGTGCTTGGACTCTTTGGCTCCCCAAGGGACCAAGGCATACTTCTTGGACCTCCCAAGCAGCGGGATGCCTTAGATTGAGGGGAAGGTGGCCGGATCCAGGAGAGTGGCTGAGATTCCCTGTCCCCAGGAAGGGAAAGTTCTCCCCAGGGCAAGTTTGGAGACATCCCCAAGGGATTTCTTCTCCTGGACCCTCTTCATCCTAGGACTGGGCCACGGCAGCCTGCCTGTAGCAGAAGCTGCTGCTACTCCCGGGTAGCTGGGCAGGCTGCCCTCCTGCCCCCAGAGCATGCTCTGCATTTTCTTAAGGGGTGAGATGTCCTCCTGCTCTGCATCACCCTGCTTGCCCTGGCTTTCCACAACCGAAATCAATCCTCGAGGAGCCCAGGACAGGCAAGTGCCTGGCACATTAGGGAGATTCTCCCTGCCTTGGACATCCGAATGTCTGGGTGTGTCCCCAGGATCCTTGGTGCTGTTCAGCTTGGCCTGGCCTCCATCTTTGGGATAAATGCTCACCCTCATAGGCTGTGTCTCACTGCACTCTTCAGAAGACTCAAGGTCGGAGAACAGCCTGGCTGGGCTTCCTGAGGGGGGCCACTGGTAATCCACAGCCACGTTCAACCTACTCTTAGCGCTTCTCTTAGGGTTCCCCCAGGCCCAGCCCGCCCTGGGCCTGCCGACCCAGAGAGGGCCGGCCTCAGCCCATGCCTCTTCCCCACACCTCTGGGCGGACGCGCCTCGACTGCCGGGACGTGCCTTGACGTCCCGCAAGGCAGACACATCGCCGACCTCATGGCTCTCCGGGGACATGTGTCTGCGGATACCCAGCAAGTCCAGGTCGGCCAGCTGCCGCACTATGGCTGCCACTGTCTCGACAGACAGCTGCAGGGTGTACCCTGTGTCGTCAGCCAGGGAGCCAGGTTGGCCTTCGCAGCTGAACAGCACCAACCCTCCTGCTTCCAGCACCTCTCGTTCTGACTCGAAGCCCTCAGGCTCTGGGAGGCCATCCCTGCCCTCACCCTCGCCCCTTCGCGGTGCCCCCGGCTCGGGGCTGGGGTCGGGGCCCGGTCCCCGCGGGGCTGTGGAGCCGGCCTCAAGGCCGCTGGTCTGCTCCCCGCACTCTGAGCTGAAACCTGGTCCCCAAACTAGCACCTCATCATCTGAGGAGCTCATGCCGCAATCTGGGTGGCTGCTGGAACTGGGGCAGCGACGGTTTATCAACCAGGTCACGGTGGCTGCGGTGATGGCGGTCAGGGCGCCTGAGGCTGGTGGCGTCTGGATATGCCGTGAAGCACCACAGGCACCACACTCGAGATCGCGGCAAACGACGCGAGGCTTTCAGCGTGCTAGCGCTGCCGCCTCCTCATTGGTCCAGTTCCCGCCAACCAGCACGCGCCTTGTTTGCCCGCCCCCTCGAGGTATAACCAATGGGGTCGAGGGCCTCCTCTGGTTTGTTGCCAAGCCCAAAAGCCATGCCGGCAGTTGGCGAATTGGCTGGTGAAGGTCATGCTGCGAGTGTATCTCTGTCAAGCCTCTCGTCCCACCTCCTCCCTGTCCCACCTCCTGTCCCACCTCCCCTTTCCGGTTAGAATCACAGCCCTGAGTCCAGAGTGTGCACAAAGTGGGTGAAGCGGGAGACTGGTGGGGGGGGGTGGGGAGCGGTTACTGAGGACGCTGGGCGCCTCGCACGTGCTGAAAGCATTTGCCAGCCTTCCTTCCACCACAAGTCTTACGACCCAATGGGAGAATGGCCAGAGGAATCCCACACTCAGTGATGAGTGGTCGGCGTACTTCTCCCTAAGTGGCCAGAGGATAAAGGGATGGTAGGTTTGTTCTGTAACATCTCTGCCTCAACTGCTCCATCAAACGTTCTTGGCAGGCAGATTTGGGGGACAGACTGGGGTTGACCTCACTCCCTCAGCTCTTTCCCTACTCTGAGGCAATTCAAAGAAGAGAGAGTCTCAGTCAGGGTCCGGTTACACCCACAAAGATGCTCACCCCTGCTGATCCTGGAGATGTAAACTAAAACCACGAATCGGGCTTCACACATTAGGATGACAAGCTTCCAAGTGCTTAACCATTCTGAGAATGGGAGAGTTTAGGAGCAAACCTCTGTGGTGGTGGTGCAAGAAATCCATTTGGGAGGTAATTTGGCAGAATCTATGAAAAGCAACTTACACAACAGAGACTCCGTGCCCGGCACTCTTCTAAGTGCTGTACTGTAAATAGTAATGCTTCCTTGTGACACTCCTAGGACTATAGTACTAATGATTACCAGCCTCTTACAGGTGAGGAAACAGTTACTGAGAATTTCGGCCACTGGCCCATGGTCATTTGGCCCATGGGGATCAGTGGTAGAATTGAATCCAAGCTGTCTGACTCCAGAGTCCTTGCTTTGATCCGAAGATCTAAAAATGCTGTTTTTTTCCGACTCTATCAGGAAGTCCACTGCCTGGCACAACTTCTAAAATTGAGGGTTTATTTCTAAGATGTCTATTTTACTCCATTGGTCTATTTGTTAATATGGCAGTAACACACAGTTTTGATTACTGTAGCTTTGTAATGTTTGGAAATCAAGATGTGTGAGTTCTCTACTTTTTCTTTGTCCAAATTGCTTTGCCTATTAAGGATCTCTTTAGATTCTACTTAAATTTTAGGACAAGTTTTTCTATTTCTGTAAAGCATGCTATTGGGATTTTGATAGGGTTTGCATTGGATCTGTAGATCACTCTGGGTAGTGTGTTAGAAGAACAGATCCAGTGGAGTGTGTGTGTGTGTGTGTGTGTGTGTGTGTGTAAAAGAATTGACTCATTCAATTATAGAGGCTGGTAAGTCCCAAGATCTAGAGGATGAGTTGGCTAGCTGGAGACCCAGAAGAACCAGTGGTTTAGCTCTGGTCCAGGTTAGAAGGCCTAAGAACCAAACCAGTAGAGCTGATGTCCTTTTCTAAAGGCAGGAAAAGAAGCTGATGTCCCAGGCCAAAAGGCTTTCACGCAGGAGGAATTCTCTTACATGAGGAAAGGTTGCCTTTTTGTTTTATTCAGACTATCAGCTGATTAGGTAAAGCCCACCCACATTATCCGGGGGAAATCTGTTTTACCCAGTTGACTGATTTAAATGTTTATCTCATGAAAAAGCACCCTACAGAAACACCCAGAATAATGTTTGACTAAATATCTAGGCACTCTGTGGACCAGTCAAGCTGACACATAACATTAACCACCTCAGATAGTATGGACTTCTTAACAATATTTAGTATTCCAGTCTGTGCAGACAGATGCCTTTCCATTTATTTGTCTTTTTCAGTTTCTTTCAGCAATGTTTTGTAGTTTGCAGTGTACGCGTTTTTTGACTCCTTGCTTGTGGTTATTCCTCAGTATTTTATCCTTTTTTGCTGCTAATGTGAATGGAATTGTTTTCTTAATTTCCTTTTCAAATTGTTCTTTGTTAGTGTATAGTAATACAACTGAATTTTGCTTTTGGATTTTGTGTCCTACAGCTTTGTTGAATTTGTTTATTAGTTCTACCAGTTGTGTGTGTGCGTGTGTGTGTGTGTGTGTGTGTGTGTGTGTGTGTGTGTGTGGGCACATGTAATCTTTTGAGTTTTGCATGTACAAAATCATGCTCTCTTCAATAGAGCTAATTTTACTTCTTTCTGATTTGGATGCCTTTTGTCTCTTTTGCTTTCCTAACAGTTCTGGCTATGACTTCCAGTTGTTGAATTCTAACATAATGGTGAGAGCAGGCTTCCTTGCCTTGTTCCTTATCTTAGAAGAAGAGATTTCAGTTTTTCACCACTGAGTATGATGTTGGTTGTGGCCTTTATTATGTTGAGGTAATTTGTTTCTATTCCTATTTCTTTGACTGTTTTTTCTCATGGAGTGATGAATTTCTTATGCATCTATAGAGATGATCATGTGATTTTTGTCCTTCATTCTGTTAATGTGTTTTATTACATTGCTTGATTTTTATATGCAACCAAGGGATAAATCCCTTTTGACCATGGCACATAGTCCTTCTAATGTGCCATTGAATTGTTTTGGTAGTATTTTGTTGAGGATTTTGCATCTGCATTTGTCCGGGAAAGTGGCCTGTAGTGTTCTTTCCTTTTGGTGCCTTTGATATCAGGATAATGCTGGCCTCATCAAATGAGTTTGGAAGTGTTCCCTCTTCTTCAATTTTTTGGAAGCATTTGAGAAAGATTGGTATTAATTCTTTAAATGTTTGGTGGAATTCTCCAGTGAAGCTATCAGTTCCTGATTTTGTGTGTGTGGGGAGGGAGGGAGAGGTTTGTCATTACCAATTCAATCTCATTATTGGTCTATTGGTTTTTCTGTTTCTCCTTGATTCAGTTCTGGTAGATTATATGTTTCTAGAAATTTATTCATTTCTTCTAGGTTGTCCAATTTCTTGCCACAATTGTTCATAATATTCTTGTGTAATTCTCTTTATTATTGTCGTATTGGTTACAATACCCCTCTTTTATTTATTATTTTAGTTATTTTAGTCTTTTTTTCTTAGTTAATCTAGCTAAGTATTTTTTAAAAAATTCTCTGTGTATAAAGAAATTTGCTCACAACAGTGTTGTTTATAAGGGCAAAAAACCCTGACTGCTACTTACATTTTCATCACAAAAGCTATTAATATCTTTTGAAACTTTACTATGTACTAGGCCCTCTACATGCATTATGTCATTTAATTCTCACAACAGCCATGTGAGGTAGACACTAATCTTATCCCTATTTTATATACAAGGAACAAACATGTGATAACTTGTCCAAAATCAAACATCTAGTAGGTAGTGGAATCAGGATTTAAACTCTGGTCTTTGGGTATATATAGATACAAATCTGTGTTATACAACTATTAGAAAATGAAGCATGTTGCAATAAAAGATATACTGCATCATTCTTAGCAAGAACTCAAGAAATTTGCAAGTGTCTAAAAACTTTGTATTCAAACATGAATGTCCAGGATGGATTTCTGGCAACCAGTGGGTGCAATGGCTCTGAACCTTTTTTTTCTTTTTCTTTTTTTTTTGTTTATGGGCCCTGTGTTAGTCTGTTCGAGTTGCCAAAACCAAATACCACAGGCTGGATGGCTTAAACACATCACATTTATTTTCTCATAGTTGGGGATACTAGAAGTCCAAGATCAAGGTGCCAGCAAGTTCAACTCCTGGTGTGGGCACTCCTCTTGTATTGCAGTTGGCCACCTTCCCTCTGTTTCCTCACATGACATTTCCTCTGTGTGTGTATGGAGACCGTGAGTGCCCGCGAGAGATCTGGTAACTCCTCCTCTTGTAAGGATGTCAGATCCTTTGGGATTAGGGCCCCACTCTTACACCTCTGTGTGTGTTCTGCTTGGTCACTCAGTTGTGTCCACCTCTTGGTGACCCCATGAACTGTGGCACACCAGACCCCTCTCTCCATGGGAATTCTCCAGGCAAGAATCCTGGAGTGGGTTGCCATGCCCTCCTCCAGGGGACCTTCCCAACACAGGGATGGAACTCAGGTGTGCCATAGTGCAGGTGGGCTCGTTACCGTCTAGCCACCAGGGAAGCCCAAGAATACTAGATTGGGTAGCGTATCCCTTCTCCAGGGGTACTTCCCGACACGGGAATCAAAACCTATATTGCAGGCAGATTCTTTACCAGCTCCATCAATTAACCCTAATTACCTCTCTAAAGGCTCCATCTCCAAATTCAGTCACGTTGAGGGTTAGGGCTTTAAGATAGGCATTTGAGGGCAACACAATTCAGCCCATAGACGGACTCCTTTGAGAATCTATTGAAAGCTCTATCAGATCAGATCAGATCAGTCGCTCAGTCGTGTCCGACTCTTCGTGACCCCATGAACCGCAGCACGCCAGGCCTCCCTGTCCATCACCAGCTCCCGGAGGTCACTCAGACTCACATCCATCGAGTCAGTGATGCCATCCAGCCATCTCATCCTCTGTCGTCCCCTTCTCCTCCTGCCCTAAATCTCTCCCAGCATCAGAGTCTTCTCCAATGAGTCAACTCTTCGCATGAGGTGGCCAAAATACTGGAGTTTCAGCTTTAGCATCATTCCTTCCAAAGAAATTCCAGGATTGATCTCCTTCAGAATGGACTGGTTGGAATGCTCTATACACCCTCCCAAGAAGACTGTATACATTGCCTCCCACAACTCTGCACACAATTTCAGGAAGTTCTTGGAATCCAGGTTCAAAGCCACTGTTCTAGGTCACCTTCCTCTTTTCCCAGATGGAGAAACAAGAGGTTCAGAAAGGGGAAGTGCTTTTCCTCAGGTTAGGAGAGAGGTAGGTCTCCTGATTCCTCATCAAGTGCTTGCCCTACCTTACTCTGCCTTATGTTAGGCCTGTTAGGTCAGCAATCCATGGTGACCCCAAAACACTAGAGATTCTGTGGGTGCAGTGAAGGGGAGTGCTTCACCTGGGATGCTCCAGTGAGTGAACAAGGCTCTAGCTATAACTGACAGTCAATGGGACCAATTTCATTGCTTCAAATTAGTCAGGAGGTTGGGAAGAAGCTGCACCAGCTTCCACATACATCCACAAGAGTTCTGAGTGTGAGGCGATGGAGGTGCTTCTGTCCTAACAAACAGCAAAGTGGGGACTGAACAGGTAGAGTTGAACTGTCTGCTGGCCTGGACATGGCACTGTCCCTCTACTCTCAGATTCCTCATTTGTACACCCCTCAGGAGTACTTTTGCCTGGAAAATCCCATGGACGGAGGATCCTGGTAGGCTCCAGTCCATGGGGTCGCTAAGAGTTGGACACGACTGAGCGACTTCACTTTCACTTTTCACTTTCATGCATTGGAGAAGGAAATGCCAACCCACTCCAGTGTTCTTGCCTGGAGAATCCCAGGGAGGGGGGAGCCTGATGGGCTGCCGTCTCTGGGGTCGCACAGAGTCGGACACGACTGAAGCGACGCAGCAGCAGCAGCAGCAGCAGGAGTAGACATGTTAGATTTCTACATGAGATTATCTACTTCTAATATTCTGTACATCTGTGCTTCTGGGGCAGGAACCATGCGGGAAAAATCAGCTGAGGCATTTGGGTCCTAGTTCAGTTCAGTTCAGTCGCTCAGTCATGTCTGAATCTTTGCGACCCCATGAACTGCACAGAGCCAGGCCTCCCTGTCCATCGCCAACTCCCGGAGCTCACGCAAACTCATGTCCATGATTCGGTGATGCCATCCAGCCATCTCATCCTCTGTCGTCCCCTTTTCCTCCTGCCCCCAATCCCTCCCAGCATCAAAGTCTTTTCCAAAGAGTCATCTCTTCGCATGAGGTGGCCAAAGTATTGGAGTTTCAGCTTTAGCATCATTCCTTCCTAAGTAAACCCAGGACTGATCTCCTTTAGAATGGCCCTGGAATCATGGGCAAACAATTTTTTTTCAAAATGTCTTCTGATGGTGTCCATGAATTAGCAATTAAACACATGTTCTTTAAAGAGATGAAAAATCCCAAATAAGCACGAGAAGACCCTTTACACGCTCAGTCATTTAAGGTAAAGTTTCAACAGAAATGTTTCCTCTATTTCTGTTTCAGGTCCATCCTTACAAAGGGAGGCAAATTATAATAGCTGAAATTCTGGACAACAAAGTTAGATGATGGAACAGTATTTATAATAGGAAAAGTTATGTTATCTGTAGGCAGAGGAGTGGCCCCAGAAAATGACTCTGGTTTCATTTCATCAATCAATGAGCATTTTGCCACAAACCAGTGTGGAGCCTTCACTTGGGCCACAAGACTAGAAACAAAAGCAGGGGCACTCACTGTGGGGTGGAGGCTAACATTTCAGGAAAATTCTTTCAGCTTTGCTCCCTACAAAGAACAAGGGAAGGGCTTGAAGGGCTGTGCACACCCACCTCCTGCTTCTGTGCCAGTGGAAGGTGGGAGCACACGCAGTCTAACACATCAATGGTCTCAGTTTCTGTCTGAGGAGAAAGAGGAAGAAATGAGCTGCTGCTTGCAGGGAGCCTGGGTGAAGGCTGGTGTTGAGATAGAAGTGTCAAATGTGCAAGGGAGATGCCGCGCATCCAACCACCAGCGCCATCACCATCACCACCATATTGGCACAAATAAGCCCCTCAGTCTCAGGGGTTAAGAGACTAATCACAAAGACCAGGAGGAACTCCAAAGGCATGACATCTGGCCCTTCCCAACAAACAGCCTTAGACGATCCTGCCCTCGCCTGGTCAAATCGGTGTATTACAATGCAGGGACATCGCTCCGGATTTTTTGCCTTCATTTCTTTTTCTCAGGTTCTTGGTGCTCCACCTCTGAGAGGAAGTGGATGGGGAGGGGAGAAGACTCTGAGAAATTGTATCCAAGTACATCACTTTTGTGGGTTTCAGGACAAGTTCACCATTAAATTCTGAATGATAATGTACTAACCACATATGGAATATTTATTAAAAATTGATATTGATATTATAATTTTACAAGCATCATTTTATTATTTTTCATTACAAAGGTATGAGTTCTCATAAATATAGCTATTAATGTAGATGAAATAAGATTACTAAGCTCAGTTGGATATGTTATAAACAAAGAAAGTAACGTTGGTTCTACTTCTGGTTAGAACATAATTACAATATGCTAATCAGATCAGATCAGATCAGTCGCTCAGTCGTGTCCGACTCTTTGTGACCCCATGAACCGCAGCACGTCAGGCCGCCCTGTCCATCACCAACTCCCAGAGGTCACTCAGACTCACATCCATCAAATCAGTGATGCCATCCAGCCATCTCATCCTCTGTCGTCCCCTTCTCCTCCTGCCCTCAATCCCTCCCAGCATCAGAGTCTTCTCCAATGTGTCAACTCTTCCCATGAGCTGGCCAAAGTACTGGAGTTTCAGCTTTAGCATCATTCCTTCCAAGGAAATTCCACGGCTGATCTCCTTCAGAATGGACTGGTTGGGTCTCCTTGCAGTCCAAGGGAGTCTCAAGAGTCTTCTCCAACACGACAGTTCAAAAGCATCAATTCTTCGGCGCTCAGCCTTCTTCACAGTCCAGCTCTCACATCCATACATGACCACAGGAAAGACCATAGCCTTGACTAGGCGAACCTTTGTTGGCAAAGTAATGTCTCTGCTTTTCAATATGCTATCTAGGTTGGTCATAACTTTCCTTCCAAGGAGTAAGCGTCTTTTAATTTCATGACTGCAGTCACCATCTGCAGTGATTTTGGAGCCCAGAAAAAGAAAGTCTGACACTGTTTCCACTGTTTCTCCATCTATTTCCCATGCAGTGATGGGACCAGATGCCATGATCTTCGTTTTCTGAAGCTTGAGCTTTAAGCCAACCTTTTCACTCTCCACTTTCACTTTCATCAAGAGGCTTTTAGCCCCTCTTCACTTTCTGCCATAAGGGTGATGTCATCTGCATATCTGAGGTTATTGATATTTCTCCCGGCAATCTTGATTCCAACTTGTGTTTCTTCCAGTCCAGCATTTCTCATGATGTACTCTGCATATAGGTTAAATAAACCTGGTGACAGTATACAGCCTTGACATACTCCTTTTCCTATTTGGAACCAGTCTGTTGTTCCATGACCAGTTCTAACTGTTGCTTCCTGTCCTGCATACAGATTTCTCAAGAGGCAGATCAGGTGGTCTGGTATTCCCATCTCTTTCAGAATTTTCCACAGTTTATTGTGATCTACACAGTCAAAGGCTTTGGCATAGTCAATAAAGCAGAAATAGATGTTTTTTCTGGAACTCTGTTGCTTTTTCCATGATCCAGCAGATGTTGGCAATTTGATCTCTGGTTCCTCTGCCTTTTCTAAAACCAGCTTGAACATCAGGAAGTTCACGGTTCACATATTGCTGAAGCCTGGCTTGGAGAATTTTGAGCATTACTTTACTAGCGTGTGAGATGAGTGCAATTGTGCGGTAGTTTGAGCACTCTTTGGCATTGTCTTTCTTTGGGATTGGGATGAAAACCGACCTTTTCCAATCTTGTGGCCACTGCTGAGTTTTCCAAATTTGCTGGCATATTGAGTGCAGCACTTTCACAGCATCATCTTTCAGGATTTGGAATAGCTCCACTGGAATTCCATCACCTCCACTAGCTTTGTTCGTAGTGATGCTTTCTAAGGCCCACTTGACTTCACATTCCAGGATGTCTGGCTCTAGGTCAGTGATCACACCATCATGATTATCTGGGTCGTGAAGCTCTTTTTTGTACAGTTCTTCTGTGTATTCTTGCCACCTCTTCTTAATATCTTCTGCTTCCGTTAGGTCCATACCATTTCTGTCCTTTATTGAGCCCATCTTTGCATGAAATATTCCTTTGGTATCTCTCATTTTCTTGAAGAGATCCCTAGTCTTTCCCATTCTGTTGTTTTCCTCTATTTCTTTGCATTGATCGCTGAAGAAGGCTTTCTTATCTCTTCTTGCTCTTCTTTGGAACTCTGCATTCAGATGTTTATATCTTTCCTTTTCTCCTTTGCTTTTCGCTTCTCTTCTTTTCACAGCTATTTGTAAGGCCTCCCCAGACAGCCATTTTGCTTTTTTGCATTTCTTTTCCATGGGGATGGTCTTGATCCCTGTCTCCTGTACAATGTCACGAACCTCATTCCATAGTTCATCAGGCACTCTATCTATCAGATCCAGGCCCTTAAAACTATCTCTCACTTCCACTGTATAATCATAAGGCATTTGATTTAGGTCATACCTGAATGGTCTAGTGGTTTTCCCTACTTTCTTCAATTTCAGCCTGAATTTGGCAATAAGGATTTTATGGTCTGAGCAACAGTCAGCTCCTGGTCTTGTTTTTGCTGATTGTATAGAGCTTCTCCATCTTTGGCTGCAAAGAATATAATCGATCTGATTTCGGTGTTGACCATCTGGTGATGTCCATGTATAGAGTCTTCTCTTGTGTTGTTGGAAGAGGGTATTTGCTATGACCAGTGCATTTTCTTGGCAAAACTCTGTTAGTCTTTGCCCTGCTTCATTCCGTATTCCAAGGCCAAATTTGCCTCTTACTCCAGGTGTTTCTTGACTTCCTACTTTTGCGTTCCTGTTATTTCCCTAAGCATTATATTTTTCTCCAATTATACTGAAACGTAACATAGATAGAGAAAAAGTCACAATATATACGTGGAGTTTAATAATTGATTATCAAGTGTATACTCCCAAGCCACAGAAGGGGATAGGGTCAGCTTCCCCCAACACTCCTGAAGTTTCCCTGTCTTATCTTAGCCCCGGTCCTTCTTCAAGGAGAATAGGCACACTCTTACTTATATGCCATCCATTCCTCCCTTTTTCTCAAAAATTTTATACTATATATGTGTGTGTATATATATATATATATATATATATATATATATATATAATATTATGAGTTATTGTTGAAGCTACTTACAGTTCTATGAATGGAATTGTTAAATATATCTGTGTTGCTTCTTGGTTTTTAGTCAATGTTAAATTTGTAAGATTCATGCCTATTCTGTGTAGTGGTAGTTTGTATATTTTTGCTGATGAAATTGTATTTATTCGCATGAAGAGGACCTCCCAGAACTTTTGGATTTTAAGCCGGCAGGGCTTAATTTTGGGAAAGCCAGAGGGCCATGGGAAGCAGACTCCACTCTTAAAGGGGGCATACAAAATCTCACATGCTCCAGGACCCAGGGCTGAAGCAATAATTTGAAAGCAGCCGGGGTCAGAGGCAGCTGCTGATCTTGGAGAGCCTCCCAGAGAGGCAAGAGGCAGCTGGACTCACCCTGGGGATACAGGCACTGGAGGCAGCCACTTTGCAGAGCTTCATCAACCACGTGGACACTGGTGCTGGCAGGTGCCATTTTGGAATCCTCCCTCCAGCTCACCAGTACCAGTGCCCAGACCTGCCGATCAACCTGTAGGCAGTAATACTAGGACAGGACAAGCTACTAGCTAGGCAGAGACGCAGCCCCACCTCAAAACAAGCCTGATGCCTTAAGACTCCCTGGAGCTGGACCTGTCAATCAGAGGCCCCAACACACCACACTGGCCCTATACACCAGTGAGAAGGCACTAAGCCCAGGACTCCAGGGTCCTGCAGTCAGAGACCCTGGGACCTAGTTCCTGCCCACAGCAGGTCATTGCTAGCCTCAGGACCAATTTTACCCATCAGTGAGTAGGCACCAGCCCTAGTATGCCCTGGACCCAGCACCAGCCACCCGTGGCCCAAAACACCAACTCATGGACTCCTCCAGGGCCATGAAGCCAGAGAACCCAAGAACCAGCTCCACAAACCAGCAGACAAACAACAGCAACCGGAGTAACTCCAGCCCTGCAGCCTGCCATACCAGGAAAAAGCCCACCCACCTGCAGGCCCACACCAGCAACAAGCTTGGCCACAGCTCACCAGCCCCGGAGGTAACATCTGCTCCTCTTGCAGAAAGATGTTGGGCTCAACCTGTGAAACAGCAGGGTCAGGGAAGAGCCTCAAACCAGGGCCAGCCCACAGCCCTGCTCAACAGCCAGGACTGTGGGAAGGAGTATGGTGTGTGTAACACTCACTTCAAAGGACCTGGATCTTGTCAGCCAGGTGCTGCATGGCAGCTGCAACAGGGAGAGGCACAAGAAGGTGCTCCAGACCGAGGGATATAGTAGCCTGTCTCCTTGTCCCTGTGGGGAACCACCTAGCCCTACAACCTGAAACCCACCCCACTAGCCCCAGTGCAAAGAGCTCTTGGGCATGATCACTCCCCACCACCTGAGTTAAATGTGGAGCTATTTCCTAAAACGAACCAAAATGTGCCAGCAGCTCTCAAGTTCAAAAATTGTCTCACAAACAAACAATCTAACAAGAACCTTAGAGGCCACACCAAGCAGCAGGTAAAGGGAAAAATCAACAAGGCATCTCTACAAGTCCTATCAGGAGGAGCTCTCTAGGACTCGAATGGCTGGCAGAGTGTGCACGCAGTCCACACAGTACTTTGCTACTTGTCCACACATCCAGCTGATCATGCACTGCATGCTACATGGACACGCTTGCTAGGTTCTCCTCCCCACAGGATTGCTGATCCCTACGAGGTCCCAGCACCTGCAGCCCACCCCACCCCAAGGGCCCACCCTGCTTCTGCACTAAGAACCCGCTGCTCTCTGTCCCTGGTTCCTGATACTGTATTGCTCCTTAAGGTCATCTATTTCTCTCTGTAGCACCAGAAACTAGGCCAGTAGACATGTGAGGAAGAGAAAAGGGTAGTATACACTGCCCACTTGTTGCCTCCTTTTTCTCCTCTCCCCAGGGCCATGCATCCCAAAGCCAGGTGTCTAGAATGGCAAGACTTTCTTCAGTGGAAAGGTGATGGGCTCCTTCTGATGGGTGTGGGATGGGGATGAGGCGGGGAGGCCCACACATTTCAGTTGAACTTGGATCCAGATTCCACCATGAGGATTGGGTGTGCATTTCAGGAGCCAGAGGAAGCATTACCTGAGGACAGTCCAGCATTCCCGGTGGCTGCTGCTGCCTTTCCAGTCTTGGGGAATGGTCAGTTGGTTCCTGGTCACCTGAGAGGGAAAGGGCACACAATCCAGCTTCCCAGGCTCCCAGTGAGGTGGAAAGGGCCAACCAGGCTCTAACGCGAGGTGAGGCAGTACCCTCCTCTGCTGGCAACAGGCCTCCTCTGCTCTGCCAGGCAGCACAAACCTTCTCTATGGGCCTGCCTCCCCTGTTCCCCAAGGGCAGCATTTTCACCACTGCGGTCCCCAAAGACTGTGGTTCTGAGTTCGAGCCTCTCAGAGTGGCAGCCACAGCCAGCACCTGGGAGAGCAATGTGGGTGAGCAGCACTTCACAGAAAAGGCTATTAACCTGCAAGTTTACAGCCAGAGTAGCTGTTGGGGCACTGCCACTGACCAGCTCTGCCAAACAAATCCCACACAGAGGATGATGGGGCCAGCCCTGTTGACACCCTGTTTCCCATGGAAGAAGCTGCCTAGGAGCAAGGCTGAGCCCCCAGGAAAGAGACAGAGAGAGAGGGGTCTTCCCTCACCCCTGGTCCCTTCCACCCATATCAAAACCCAAGACATTCATCTGAGGGTTCAGGTTCTCTGGGCATGACTTCTCCCAGGTTTGGGGCCAAGGGCTCTGAGTTTCCTGGATCCTGGGGATCTCTGATGTGGAGGTCATCATTGCTGGGTTCTCCATGATGTGCCCATGGAGAAAATGGCCATGCCCAGTGAGTGGGCAGCTAAAAGAAAGATTTTTCACCAATCTGGACTAATGATGTACGTGTGTGTGTGTGTATGTATGTATGTGTTTACCCGTGCATTTATACGTCTATGTCTGTGTGTGTGTGTGAGCAGGTGTGATTTGGGACTGGACTGAGGCAGGGGAATGGGAAGAGAATTGAAAGGCTGATCTCTTTAGCACTTTCTCCATCAGTCAGCCCCAGGCCAGCAGGCAGAGCTGAGCTGGGGACAAGAGTGGAGCACTGAGAAAGCCCGGGCCCCTGAAAGGAGGTTTGGGGAACAGCTAGGAAGTAGGATTCAGGAAAGTGATTCATCTAATCACTGAAGCTCCATGAAGCTTTTAAGGGGTCCCCTTGACACAGTTAAGCTACCAGCCCTCCCTTCCTCTCTAGTCCCAGACTCGCGGAGACTGGAAACAGGCCAAGGGTGGAGAACCCAGCCCAGCACACCCGAAGTGCTACTTTAACATTTGCCCCTAGTAAAAGGACCCCAATCTGGCATCCTAATGACCCCCTGACCAAGGGGCACCCAATGATGACCCCTGAGGGATGGACAGAGGGAGCACAGGTGAAGAAGTGTGTCCTGGGGAAGGTGGGAGGGGGAAGAGTGGGGAGAGAGGAGGGGCCTGGCCTATTCACTTGGCCCTTTGTGACTGGGTCTCTATTTGCGTCGTTGTTTTCTCCCACAACCGCCATCACTGACACGGCCTCCCATGACCTTCTGGCCACAGCTTTCACCACAGCGCCCGTGTGCTTGGACTCTTTGGTTCCCAAAGGGACCAAGGTGTACCTCTTGGACCTCCCAAGCAGCGGAATGCCAGAGACTGGGGCAAGGTGGCCGGTTCCAGGGAAGTGGCTGTGATTCGCTGCTCCCAGGAAGGGAAGGTTCTCCCAGGGCAGGTTTGGAGACGCCCCCGAAGGATTTCTTCTCCCGGTCTCCCTTCCTCCTAGGAGCATCCCCGCAGCAGGCTGTCTGTAGTGGCAGCTGCAGTAGCTGTCGCTACTGGTACTCCCTGATAGCTGTGCCGGTGACCATCCTTCCCCCAGAGCTCGCTCTGCATTTTCTTAGGTGGAGAGATGATCATTCAGCTCTGCATTGCCCTGCCTGTCCTGCCTTTCCACAACTGAAGTGAATCCTCGCAGAGCAGAGGACAGGAACGGGCCTGGCAAGTGAAGGAGATTCTCCCTACCTCAGACAGTCGAGTGTTTTGACGTGTTCCTGGGACCCTGGAGGCTGTTGAGCTTGGCCTGGCCTCCTTCTTTAGGATAAATGCTCACCCTCATCAGCTCTCTCTCAGTGAACTCATCAGAGGACTCGGAGTCAGACAGCAGCCCAAACGGGCCTTCCGAGGGTGGCCGCTGGTGATCCGCAGCCACGTTCAACGTACCTTTAGTGCCTCTCTCTTGGGGTTCCCCCAGGCCCGGCCCGCCTCGGCCCCACAGACCTGGAGCGGAACGGCCGCAGCCAGCACCGCTGCCCCACAACTCTGGGGAACCGTGCCTCGACCGCCGGGACCCGCCTCGAGGTCGGCCCAAAAGAAGGTCTCATCAGTGATCGCATAGGTCTCCCAGGACAGGTATCTGCTGACACCCAGTGCGTCCAGGTCGCTCAGTTGCCACAGGATGGTTGCCACCGACTCGTCAGCCAGCTGCAGGGCATCCCCTTTGTCGTCGGCCAGGGAGCCAAGCCGGTCTTCCCAGCTCCACAGCACCGCACCCCCCCGACCCCGCTTCCAGTACCTCCCGCTCTGAGTTGAATCCCTGAGTTTGGGTACCCATCTCCACTCTCACCCTCGCCGCTTCCCGGTGTCCTCACCTCGGAGCCCAGTCCAGGTCCCTGAGGGGCTGTGGAGCCGGCCTGAGCGACGCGGGTCCGCTCCCTGCCCTCTGGGCGGAAACCGGTTCCCCAAACTGACAGCTCATCATCTGGGGAGCTCATGTAGCGATATAGGTGGCCCCCGGACCTGGGGTGGAGGTGATTTATCAACCGAGTTGTCGTGGCAGTGGAGGAGGCGGTCACGGAAGGTGAGGCCAGCAGCGTCTAGAGCAGTCAACCAACACAGGCACCGCACGCACAAGACGACGGCGCCAGGCTTTCAGCAAGCCTGGGATGCCTGCGCCATGGCCTCCTTATTGGTCTGGTTCCCACCAACCAGCACGCGCCTTGTCTGCCTGCCCCCTCGAGGAGTAACCAATGGGACAAAGGCCTCCTCCTGTTTGCTGCCAAGCCCAAGGGTCATCAGGGCAGTTGATGAGTTGGTGGTGAAGGTGATGGTATGAGTACCTCTGTCAAGCCTCTCGTCCCACCTCCTCCTGTCCTGCCTTCCCTTTCTGATTAGAGTCACAGCTCTGAGCCCTGACTCTGTACAAAGTGGGTGGAGCGGGAAGCAGGAGGGTCCTGAGGGCCCTGGTCTCCTGGGAGGTGAGGATGAAACGTCAGGATGGAGACGCTGAGCACTTAGAACGTGCTGAAAGCATTTGCCAGCCTCCCTTCCACCACAAGCCTTACGACTCAATGAGAGAATGGGCAGAGGAATCCCACAGTCAGTGATCAGTGGTCGGCGTACTTCTCCATACGTGGCCAGAGGGCAAAGGGATCCTATTTTTGTTCTGCAAGCAATCTGCCTCATCTGCTTCCATCAAACGTTCTTGGCAGGCAGATTTGGGGGACAGACTGGGGTTGACCTCACTCCCTCAGCTCTTTCCCCACTCTGAGGCAATTCAAAGAAGAGAGAGTCTCAGAGTCTCAGTGTCCAGTTACACCCGCAAAGATGCTCACCACCGCTGATCCTGCAGATGTAAACTAAAACCATGAATCGTGTTTCACACTCTAGGATGGCAAGCTTCCAAGAGCTTAACCATTCTGAGAGTGGGAGAGGTTAGAAGCAAACCCCTGTGATAGTGTGCACCACCGTCTTGCACAGAGATCCATTTGGGAGGTAATTTGGCAAAATCTATGAAAAGCAACTTATACAGCAGGGACCCTGGGCTTGGCACTCTTCTAAGTGCTGTACATAAATAGTAATGCTTCCTTGTGACACTCCTGGGACTATAGTACCAATGAGTAAAAGCCTCTTACAGGTGAGGAAACAGCTTCTGAGAGGTTCAGCCACTGGCCCAAGGGCATTTGGCCCGTGCAGGTCAGTGGCAGAATTGAAACCAAGCAATGTGACTCCAGAGTCCTTGCTTTGAGCCAAAGGTCTCAAATCTTAAAAAAAAAAAAAAAAAAAAAAAGGCTATTTTTTCTATGTTCCAGGAAGTCTGCTGCCAGGTACATCTTCTGGAGACACCCTGGTACTTGTAGTGTACAAAAACACGTGCACAGAGGTGTTGGTGATGGGAAAAACTGAGAACACTCCCAATTCTCATCAGTAAGCAAAGGGATCAATGCAACATGGTGTAGCATCCAGTAGATACAAGTGTGGCAGTCCAGATGAATGGATCAGGCCATTATCATCGATTTCAAAAGCATCCCCCTGACTTCAGACTGCAAGTTGCAGGCTGTTGGATACACGTTTGTAAATTTATTAAAACCCCAGATGAATCCTATCTAATGTTTGATAACCTTTGGTTGTATGTATGTTTCAGATTCTGAAGTGTGTTTTTCACGGGCTGGGAAATATATTTGATAGCTCCTAACTGGATCCAGTAGGTTTATGGAACAAAGTTTTGGCCTTGGATCTCCCCGGGTTGGTTAGGAAGGTGTACAGTAGGTTTCTTTTAGGCTCGATGTTGCCTACAGGTACCCTGAAAGCAGCCGCTGTCAGTCGGCCTTCGATGAGGGCATGCTGGGTTCAATCAGTTGTCCAATGGTATGATTATTTGGCCACAATACTCATTCCTTCAGCTAGAATAGAAAATATTCCATATAGAAGCTTTAAGAAAATTCACCCAGGAAGCCTTTAATGATAGTAACCAAGCCATTAGTTTGCTCAATTCAGAAATTTCCATGATTAGAAAAGCAGTCCTGCAGAATGCATGACCCTCAATATTCCAACAGCTTCCTAAGGGGAACCTTGTAGTATAATACATAGTGAATGCTGTATTTTTATACCTGATGAGTCTTCTAATGCAGCTCCCTTTATGATGTATTTGAAAAGTTAAATTTCTACTCTGAATGGTCCTCTTCCCAGTTTAAGGGAAATGCTAGGAAAATGGTTAGTTCAAGAGAGTACTTGTTTAAATCTTTACTAACGATATTGTTCCTCCTATTGGCAACTTTGATTACAGTTCGTGTATCTTATAAAGTGATAGTCTCTTGTTTTTTGCACCGTGTTTATCACCTGCTCCTAGTAAGATAAGGATATCTAAACAACTTGTAGTACTTCCTTGTTGGCTCAGTGGTAAATAGATAGCCTGCCAATGCAGGATACCTGGGTTCAGTTACTGGGTCTGGAAGATATCCTGGAGAAGGAAATGGCAATTCAGTCTGGTATTCTTGCCTGGAAAATCCCATGGACAGAAAAGGCTGGTGCCCTTAGTTCATGGTGCCTCAAAGTGCTGGACATGACTTAGCAACTAAACAACAACTAAGAACAACAACAAACAACTTGAAATTATTGATCATGTCTATAGTTCTCTTCAAAATAATTCACATGTACAACACACACACAAGGTAAAATTGGGGTAGGTCCTATTGGACAACTTGGAGTTGACATTTATTGTCTGCCAGTTATCTTACTATTGGTGTTGTTGGTTTATTCACTAAATCATGTCTGCCTTTCTAAGACCCCATGGACTGTAGCCCACCAGGCTCCTATATCCATGGGATTTCCCCAGCAAGAATACTGGAGTGGGTTGCCATTTCCTTTTCCAGGAGATCTTCCTAACTCAGGGATAGAACCCACATCTCATGCAGTGCAGGCGAATTCTTTACCACTTCCTAAAATGAAAGAAGGATTCCAGGTGTTAGGATTCAGGAGGGAGGGAAATGATGGACCCTGGGCAGGTAAAAAACCACCCTAGAATCAAGGGACCAAATACTTGATCACCTAATGCTTTCTATTGAAAGGTTAATGATCAGAAGGGCAATTGATGAAATAAAATTATTTTCAAGTTAGGACAAAAGACTTTTAAACATACAATTTCTCTGCCCATTTGAGCCACTTCACCCTCCACTTTAGTGTGATTTGTGCACCCATATTATACATTGGCTAGATCCCCTTAGAAGATACAGAAATGCCTACACAATCAACAAAAGGAAATCCTCTTGGCATAATCAATGTAATCTCCAAGAAGACTGCTTTCCTTTCTCAATCCTGTAATAGGCCATTACTGCTAAGTCACTTCAGTCATGTCCGGCTCTGTGCGACCCCATAGACGGCAGCCACCAGGGTCCCCATCCCTGGGATTCTCCAGGCAAGAACAGTGGAATGGGCTGCCATTTCCTTCTCCAATGCATGAAAGTGAAAAGTGAAAAGTGAAAGTGAAGTCGCTCAGTCGTGTCCGACTCTTAGCGACCCCATGGACTGCAGCCTACCAGGCTCCTCCATCCATGGGATTTTCCAGGCAAGAGTACTGGAGCGGGGTGCCATCGCCTTCTCCGATACCCACTATTCTCATACTTGGAACTATGTAAGGTATCACTATACTAGTTTGTCTCAAAAACTTATATAACTCTTTTGCCTCAAATGGGTGGTACAGTCCTCAGAGTTTTCTGAAACACTGTCTGCCAAGTTATAATCCTTTAGGTTGGCTCTGTTAAATTCTTTATTTCTCACTTTGACTATTGATTAATATTTTGGACAACACAATGAAATCAAAAGTTGGTGTTTTAAAAACATAACAAATCACAAACCTTAGGCAGACTGACCAAGAAAAAAGGGATTCCTAAGGAATTAAAGTCAGGACTGAAAAGAGAGACATCACCACTGAGTATATGTGAATTTTCAGAATTATAAGAAAATAGTATCAAAAATTTATACCAACAAATCAGACACATGCATGCAATGAAAAAGTTTGTGGAAAGATGTGACTTCAAAACAGACTGAATAAAAGATAGAAAATAAGTCAAATTAATAATTAAAAGTTTTCCCATAATGATGCTCCTGTCATCAGATGACATCACTATTAAACATCAAACATTTCAGATGAAAATAATAGCAACAATCCAAAAACTCTTCCAACAGCAGAGGATAAGATGGTTGGATGGCATCACCAACTCAATGGACATGAGTCTGAGCAAGCTCCAGGAGTTGGTGATGGACAGGTAAGACTGCCCTGCTGCAGTCCATGGGGTCGCAAAGAGTCAGACATGACTGAACAACTGAACTGAAAAACTCTTCCAGAAAATAGAGGAGGAATAGATACTTTCAGATGAGCTCTAGTAGGACAATATTACTGTAATGTGTGCTTGTGACAGGTTTTTTTTTTTTTTTTTTTTAATTATAATGCAATTGCCTGACGTTAAGCTTTTGATTGCTAAGGCACCACTTGAAAGACAGCTATGTCAAAAACAACAGCAACAACAAATTGCCAGTTACATGACTAGGTAAAGAGCCAGGTTACCATATCCCTGAAGTTTCCTTTGTTTTTTGTTTTAGAGATCTTCAATTGACTTGGATAACTGAACTTTTGGCTGCTTGTTCTTCCTTTCTTGTGCTTTAATTCCCATTCTTATGTTTTAAAATTGATTAATAAAGAGTAAATCTGAGAAACACTAAGTCCCCTATTCTTGACCCTGATAAAAACATAACCCCAGGTCCCAGCTCTCTTTCTCCACTCATTACCTTTCTGTGTGGTCCTAGGCATGCCACATACCCTCCAGGGCTTGTGAGTAATAAACTTTGTCCTTTAAAAGTTTTCTGATGGTTAATGCTGAAAAGCATTTTACAATTATAATAAGAACCATGAAGGCTAGTTCAACCACAATGCGCATGCATGCTCAGCCATTCAATCGTGTCTGACTCTTTGCGTCCCTGTGGACTGTAGCCAGACATTGATTTTGAAAGGGGAAATATCTGTGGGGGCTCACCTTGGAGTCCAGGTATTTCTAGCTAATAGTATCGCTAGTGATTGGCTAGACGAGCACAATTACCCTGATGTTGTAGACACACAAAGTCATCCAAAATAAAGAATATTGCATATCAACCTTTCTTGTGAATAAATATGAAATGATCCTCAAGAAAATATTAACAAACTGAATTCAGAAACATATAAAAAGGATTATAATCATAACCAAGTGGGATTAATTCTAGAAATTCAAGGTTGATTTAACATCTAAAAATTAATTTATATAATATACTACATTAAAAGAAGAAACTTGATCATATTAACTGACACATAAACAGCTTTTGACAAAAATCCTACCACCTCCCACAGTGAAAACAACAAAAACTAGGAATAGAAAGAAACTTCTTCCACATGATAAAGAATATCTATGAAAAACCTACAGCTAACGTCATATTTAGTGGTGAAAGACTGCATACTTTTCCCTAAAGGTTAGCAACAAAGACATGCTCACTACTTTTAATCATCATTGCACTGGAATTTTGAGCCAGTTCAAACAGGGAAGAAGAAGGACTAAAAGTCATCCAGATAGGAAAGGAAAGAATAATTTTTTTTTATTCTCAGATGACTTGATATCATGCAGAAAATCCTAAGGAATCCACAAGAATGGATCTAATGGTAGAACTAATAAACAGGTTCAATAGGTTGCAGAATGTAAGATTAATACATAAAATAAATCTTATTGCTATATACAGGGCTTCCTGGTGGCTCAGATGGTAAAGAATCTGCCTGCAATGTAGGAGACCCAGGTTCGATCCCTGGGTCAGGAAGATCCCTTGAAGAAGGGAATGGCAACCCACTCCAGTATTCTTGCCTGGAGAATTCCATGGACAGAGAGCTGGATCCTACTGAGTGACTGACACACATGTTGCTATATACCTATAACAAAAAAATCCAAAAATGTAAGAAATATTTAATTCTAGTTATAATAGCATCAAAAGAATAAAATGCTTATGCATATATTTAATAAACCAAATGCAATACTTAAACATTGAGAAACACGAATTGATGTTTGCTGAAGGAAATTAAAGATGATCTAAGTAAATAGAAAGTTCATGATTGTAAGACTCAATATTTAGGCTCAATATTCTCCCCAAATTGATATATAGAGTCAGTGCAATCTGTATTGAAAGTCTAACAGGTTTTCTCTGTAGAAATTCACAGGCTGATCCAAAAATTCATACAGAAATGCAAAAAAAAAAAAAAAAAAAATCAGAACATCCAAAACTATCTTAAAGGAGAATAAACTGGAAGACATCCACTTTCTGATTTTAAAACTTACTATAAAAATACAGATAATCAAGTTCATATGATACTAGCATAGGAATAAATCATTGGAACAGAATTGAGAGTTCAGAAATAAATCCTTAAATTTATGGTCAATAATTTTCAATTCAATGAGGAAAGGATAGTCTTTTAAACATGTGGTGTTATTACAACTGGATATCATCATGGAAAAACACAAACATAGACCCTTGCTTCATACCACACACAAAACTTGATGCCAAATGAATCAGAGACTCAAATGTAAAACCTAAAACTATAAGCCTGTTAAAAGAAATCATAGGAGAAAAATCTTTGTAAGCATGAGTTAGGCAATATTTCTTAGATACACCACCAGAAACATGATTCATAAAAAAAAAAAAAAAAGCTTGATAAACTGGACTTCATCAAAATTTAATGCTCAGGGCATACAAGCAAGAACCAGAAAAAGAATATTAGCAAACTGAATCCTACAGGATATGAAAAAGGAAAATACATAATATGCCATGAATAGATTATTCCCAGGAATACAGTGAGTGAAAGTCACTCAGTTGCGTCCAGCTTTTGCCACCCTATGGACTATACAGTCCATGAAATTCTCCAGGCTGGAATACTGGAGCCTGAGTGACTGAGAGTCACTCCCAAGACCTTAAAGAATATGGTGGACAGTGCAGCACTGATTAACACTAGAAGGTTGAAACAACAGCTTCATTCAGTCAATCGCCCTACATACTAAGTTTTGGTTACAGGGGATAGAGTGTTGGGAATACAAACTTGGTTAAATTTAAGGTGACCAAACATTCCTTATCAGGAATAAGGTTTGATAACAAACCTTATCAGACTATGGGACAAAATCACGTTTAGAAAAAAAATAAGTAGTGTCAATATGTATTCATAATGTACTTTTTAAAATATTTCTTTTAATTTAATTTTTATTTTTAATTAGAGTATAGTTGATTTACAATGTTGTGTTAGGTTCAGGTGTACAGCACAGTGATTCAGTTATACATCTATATATATCCATTTCTTCTCAGATTCTTTACAGTATTACAGACCTTGGTCCATAGTTCTTCAAACACATTGTTTACAAATTCTAATCCCATGAATCTATTTGTTACCTCTGCCCCATTATCATAGTGGATTTGATCTAAGTCATACCAGGCTGGTCTAGAGGTTTTCACCACTTTCTTTAGGTTAAGCCTGAATTTTGCTATGAGAATCTGATGATCTGAGTCACAGTCAACTCCAGGTCTTGTTTTTTCTGACTATAAATAAATTCTTCATCTTCAGCTGCAAAGAATGTAATCAATTTGATTTCGGTATCGACCATTTGGTGAGACCATGGTAAAGACCATGTGTAAAGTCATCTCTTGTGTTGTGTTATTGTATCTCAATAATACCGTTTACTTATTAAATAATACAGTTTACTTACAAGGTCTCTGAGCCTGTATAAACACACCCTCTCATGGAACCACCTCTACATGAAACAAAAAACGCTTTCATCACCTGCAAAATTGCTTCATGCTTTTCTGTTGTTTAACCCCTTATCTCAATATCTAGATGCTGGCAACCTCTAATCTGTCTTATCTCCCTATAGTTCAGCCTCCTCAAGGATGTAAAGAAAATAGAATTAGGCAGTAGGTAGACTTATCCATGAGGATTCCTTCAGGGAAAAGGATATATAGGTGACTCTTGAATGTGCAATGTACCTTATGTAAGCTGGGTATAGTGACATGGGTTGATTGTTACCTACATATTTGTCAGATTGAGGGCTTACCTTGTCTATAATGTGTATATGTATTGTCTGTTTAACTCATATTTAATTCAATGTAATTTCTCTTCTATGTTTGCATGGGTTATTTTATGAAATAGAAATGATAAATCTTTTAAAACAAAGTGAATCTTCTTTGTAAAAGTATCTGCATCTGAGTGGTACTTTCTAGGACGTCAACATTGCACAAGCACAGGTACAACAAACACACTAGTCATTCAAAGGCTGCTCCCTGGGTCACACAGGGACAGTCCACATGGAAACCCCCGGCAGCCCCAAAGTGCCCAGCCGGACCTGCCTATTGGAAGTGAGAGTCTCCCCACCTTAAGTTAGCTGAGTAGCACCCTTTATTGCATCTGCAAGCTTAACCCACTGCTATCATGCAAAGGAACATATAAGCCAACTGCTGGGATTAAGACTTGGACATCTTTGGGCATGATTACTGTGCCCATCACAGCCAGCGCTCTCTTCAGGGCTCATCTACTCTACCTTCTCTGCTTGTGCCAGTCTCGCTCAAGAGTCCAGAGAGAGTGGTAGACCTGGGACTGGTGCTGCTGAGGTGGGGATGTGATGGGGAGGGAACAACTTCCCAGGAGTTGGACAAGCAGCAGAACGAGGCGGAATGGGGCCTAGGCTCTCCAAGGCAGCTGCCACTGTCTCCCAGGCTGGAGAAGGGAAAGGCATGAGGCAGAAAGGCAACAGAGGTACAGTGAATGAGGCCAGGCTTCAGTCTTTCTCCTACCCCTGGGACCCAGGTGTATTTCTTTAACCTATGCCTCAGGCCCTGCCACAGATTTCCCACTGGAAGTGGAAGGCTTAGGACTGAGGCAAGGCCTGTGATGTATATGTTTATAGTGAGGTAGCTGGTCTGACGGAGAAGGCAATGGCACCCCACTCCAGTACTCTTGCCTGGAAAATCCCATGGACAGAGGAGCCTGGTAGGCTGCAGTCCATGGGGTCGCTAAGAGTCAGACACAACTGAGCGACTTCACTTTCACTTTTCACTTTCACGCATTGGAGAAGGAAATGGCAACCCACTCCAGTGTTCTTGCCTGGAGAATCCCAAGAACGGGGGAGCTTCCGTCTATGGGGTCGCAGAGTTGGACACGACTGAAGCGATTTAGCAGCAGCAGCAGCAGCAGCAGCAGCTGGTCTGAACTGTGTGCTCAGAGGAGGGAAGAGAGCTTGGTAAAAAGTGAACAAAGGGTTGTGGTCACACCCTCCCACCTCCGCTTTCATGAGCTTCTCCACTTCCTCACCCTGGTGACCACAGCCTCGTGTCCCTCTCTGCCCAAGGGTGGTGCTTGACTTCTCCCTGGGCACAGCTTACCTACATGTCTCGGTGGGCAGAAACCTCAGATGGAAGGTCTCTGACAAATTTACTCACTCAGACAACCACAAGATGTTCTACACCGCCAGGAATTAACCACTGGATCACAGTCGGGGTCAGAGTTGTATTATTAAATGATCAAGACCACCTTGTCCAGGGAGGAGTCTGAGTGGAAGGAGGAAGTTCCACCAATGGTCTACTCTGACCCTGAGTCTGCGACTGTCCAAACCCACACGTGGTCTGTCCACCTGACCTCATGTCAAGAACCCCAGAAGGGAGTCAATGTGAGAGTATGGGGGAAGTGCACCCCGTTGCGCAGGTGCAGTCACTCCTAACTTCCCTTCCTCATGGCACCCATCTTGCCCCTGCCTCAGGTAACTCATGTTGGGCGGTCTCCTGTTTCTAAGATGAGCAGCAGTATCCCTGGTACTCTCCAGAGCCACCCTTCCCATTTTCACTCATCCACACCCTCAGCAGTTGACAGATATCAGAATGGCAAGGTAAGATCCAGAGCCTCCTCCAGCGACTCCAGCACATTGAGAGTCCTGAGGTTTGGTGCCTCCTGCATCATTCCCCTCCTACATTTTGGGAACGTGACAACACCCCTTGAATAATAGGGATCTGACCTTTGCTTAGGCTCACTCAGTGCCTTACAGAATCTGGAGCAGTCTCTACTTCCATTACTCCCTGAATCACATCTTTCTGCCTCAAGGGCATTATCCCTGACGACTTTTATTCACACAGGGAGATGCCCTGGTACCAACTTTGAATGTGCTACTTGCCATCATACCCCCTTTTCTGTAATAAAACCCTGGTCTTTCAGGAAGGGTGTCAGGCAGAAGTCACTTCACTCGAACACAAGTATGTCCCTCTGATTCTCAGGCTGGCACAGTCCTGGAGTGCTGGCTGAGGGAAAGGAAGTGCTCCCCAAACTCCAGCAAGTGTGAAGTTGAACATGGAGTTCAGACTCATTGTCATGTGCCCTAAAGGGCTAGTCTGGGATAGTGAGCTGGAATACTCTGGGAAATATCATTTGTTGGAAGAACTGTGTCATGGGTCTGGTGGAACAGTATTTGACAGGGACCTTGCAAGAACAGGTCTTCCTGGTGGGGCTTCCCTGGTGGCTCAGAGGTTAAAGCATCTGCCTCCAATGCGGGAGACCTGGGTTCGATCCCTGGGTCAGGAAGATCCCCTGGAGAAGGAAATGGTAACCCACTCCAGTATTCTTGCCTGGAGAATCCCATGGACGGAGAGCCTGGTAGGCTACAGTCCACGGAGTCACAAATAGTCGGACATGACTGAGCGACTTCACCTTTGCAAGAACAGAGACCTACTAACCACACTTGCCATAGAGCATGAGGGGCCAATTTCCACTCAATGGTATATAGAGGCTCAGGCTGGAGTCAAGGGTGATCATCTGGCTAGGGCAGGAAGGATGTGAAAACTCAAAAGACGGCACCATCCATCTCTAGCTGCCAAGGTGCCCTCTGCCTTGGGTTGGCACAAAACAGATGCCTCTCATGACCCCCTGCCCGGAGACTAGTATTTTGCCTGTATTCCCTGTACCTTCCTTCCTGCTGCCCATCTCACTGGGTCCAGGCTTCATCCTCAAGCCCTTTAAAGAATCCAAGGAAGAAGAAGCAGAATTATTGGTGCCTGAGTCTCAGGGGTGAGTGCTCAATAGGACAGGAGGACAGTGTGCAGGTTCCAGTGAGCAAGGTGGCACCAGCTGGGGTTAGGGGCAGTAGGGACTCCACTGAGAGGACAGGGCCTGGGAAGGGGGAAGATGAGCACACCTGTGCCTGTTTCCACCTGCTGAACTACACATGCAGGCAAGGTCACCAATGGCAAGCCAGGGGAGGGTTTGATGGTGCTCAAAGGAAAACAGAGTAGTCAGGGTAAGATGGACAATGAGTTCAGTGAGGGGAGGGTGAATGATTGAAGCTCTGTAGGAGGTCATGAGTTCCTTCTGACACGGAGGCAGACTGGCAGTGATGGATGGGAACCACCAAATCCCAGAGAAGGGTGTTTAGAGAACTAGAAGAGGGCCTTCAGGGGAAAGGGAGAACATGCCAATGTGGCCAGACAGAGCCCACACAGAACACAGACTGGGGGCGCTCCACTGGCCTGATGGCCTGGATGGTAGCAGAGGCTGACCCAGAGTCCCCAACACAGGATTCCAAAGGTATTGTTCTGGAAAAGGCTCTGATATGGAGCAGCTTCCCACCATACCTCACCCCCACTCTCCCAACCCTTATCCCCCAGAGAAAGGAGAGAACACAGAACACAAGAAGTTCTTTAATCAAAAACTGCTGTGAGACTGGGGCAGAGAGGGGACAAAACAAGGGGCAGAGGATGCTTTGGTAGAGACAGAACAGGAGGCAGGATTTAGCCACAGCCTGCCAGCCCCAGAGGTAACAGCTGCTCCTCTTGCAGGAAGATACTGGGCTCAACCTGTGTAAGAGCAGTCAGGGAAGAGCCTCAAGCCCACAGCCAGCCCACAGCCCTGCTCAACAGCCAGGACTGTGGGAATGAGTATGGAGTGTGTAACACTCACTTCAAAGCATTTGGAACTTGTCACCCTGGTGCTGCATGGAGGCTGCAACAGGGAGAGGCATAAGAAGGTGCTCCAGACAGAGGGATATAGAAGTCTGTCCCCCTGTCTCTGTGGGAACCACCTAGCCCTGCAACCTGAAACCCACCTCCTCAGCCCCAATGCAAAGAGCTCTCCATCTCCCGAGTTAAATGTGGAGCCATTTCATAAAAGGAACCAAAATGTGTCTGCAGCTCTCAAACTAAAAAATTGTCTAGCAAATAACCAATCCAACAAGAACCTCAGAGGCCACACAAAGCAGGAGTTAGAGAAGGTTCAACAAGGCATCTCTACAAGTACTATCACAAGGAGTTCTCTAGGGCTTGTCTAGCTGGCAAAGCGTGCACACAGTGCACACAGTACTTTGCTACTTATCTGCACACCCAGCTGAACAGCAGGCTCCAGGGGCAGGCTTGCTTGGTTCTCCCCACAGGAATGCTGATTTGTGTGAGGCCTCCTGCACTTGCAGCCCACCCCACCTGAAGCGCCCACCCTGTTTCTGCACTAAGAACCCGCTGCTCTCTGTCCCTGGTTCCTCATACCAAGTTGCTCCTTAAGGTCGTCTATTTCTCTCTATAGCACCAGACACTAGGCCAGCAGACACAGAAGGAAGAGAAATGGTTAGTATACACCCGCCTCCCCTCTCTTCCACCTTTTCCTCTCTCCTGGGCCCTCCATCCCAAAGCCAGGTGTCTAGACTAGAAAGGGAAAGACTTCCTCAGCGGAAAGGAGATGGGCTCCCACATAGGGATGTGGGATGGGGACAAGGGAGGGGGGGCCATACGTCAGTTGATCTTGGATCCAGATTCCACCATGGTGTTTCGGCGTGCATTTCAGGAGCAAGAGGAAGTATTGCCCAAGGACAGCCTGGGTACCGGTGGCTGCTGCTGCCTTTTCAGTCTTGGGGAATGGTCAGTTTGTTTCTGTTCACCTGAAAGGGAAAAGACACACAATCCAGCTTCCCAGGCTCACAGTGAGGTGGAAAGGGCCAACCAGGCTCTAACACAAAGTGAGGCAGCACCTCGATCTGCTGGCAGCAATCCTCCCTTGCACAGCTTGGCAGCCCAAACCTTCTTTGTGGGCTTGCCTCCCCTGTTCCCCAGGGACAGCATTTTCACCATGATGGTCCCCAATGACTGTGGTTCTGGGTTTGAGCCTCCCAGAGCGGCAGCCACAGCCAGCACCTGGGAAAGCAAGGTGGGTGAACAGCACTTCACAGAAAAGGCTTTTATGCTGCAGGTCTATAGCCAGAGTAGCTGTTGGGGCACTGCCGCCGATCAACCCTGCAGAACAAATCCTACACAGAGGATGATGGGGCCAGGGCCAGGGCTGTTGACACCCTATTTCCCATGGAAGAAGCGGCCTGAGAGCAAGGCTGAGCCCCCAACATAGGGAGATAGAGAGAGAGGTTTCTGCCCTCACCCCTGGTCCCCTCCCCCCATATCAAAACCCAGGACACTCACATGAGGGGCCAGGCCCTCTGGGCATGACTTCTTTCTGGTTCACGGCCAAGCGCTCTGAGTTTCCTGGATCCTGGGGGCCTGTGATGTTGAGGTCGGCACTGCTGGGTTCTTCACGGTGCACCCACGGACGAGATGGCCATGTCCGTGAGTGGGCAGTTAAAAGAAAGTTTTATCACCAATCTGGACTAAGGGTGTGTGTGTGTATGTATGTGTGTGTGTGTACCAGTGCATTTGCTTGTGAGAACCTGTGATTTGGGACCAGGCTGAGGCAGGTATTTGGGAAGAAAACTGCAAGGTTAATCTCTTTAGCACTTTCTCTGTCCATCAGCCCAAGGCCAGCAGGCAGAGCTGAGCTGAGGACAACAGTGTGGCACTGAGAAATCCAGGGCCCCCTGCAAAGGTTTGCAGAACAGCCAGGAAACAGGATTCAGGAATGATGCAACCAAACATCGAAACTCTGTGAAGCTTTTATGGGGTCCCCTTGACCTAATTTGGCTACCAGCCCTCCCTCCCACTCCAGCCCCAGCCTCATGGAGTAGGCTGGGAACAGGTCAAGGGTGGAGGACCAAGCTCAGCACACCCAAAGTGCTACCTTAATGATTGTCCCTTGTAAAAGTACCCCAATTTGGCATCCTAATGACCCACTGACCGAGGGGCTCCCAACGACGACCCTTGAGGGATGGACAGAGGGAGTACAGGTGAAAAAGTGTGTCCTGGGGAAGGTGGGAGGGGGTAGAGTATGGAGTGAGGAGGGGCCTGGCCTACTCATTTGGCCCTTTGGGACTGGCTCTCTATTTGGGTTTTTGTCTTCTTCCATCACAGCCATTGCCATCACCACCTCTCGCACCTGCCTGGCCTCGGATTTCTTCCCAGTGCTCGCGTGCT
Source organism: Tragelaphus eurycerus (assembly GCA_935064755.1). Taxonomy (NCBI): domain Eukaryota; kingdom Metazoa; phylum Chordata; class Mammalia; order Artiodactyla; family Bovidae; genus Tragelaphus; species Tragelaphus eurycerus. The sequence goes on along the minus strand of CAKXYN010000046.1, from coordinate 18,039,722 downwards.
TGGACTCTTTGGCTCCTCAAGGGACTAAGGTATACCTCTTGGAGCTCCCAAGCAGCAGAATCCTGGAGATTGGGCGTAAGGTGGCTGGTTCCAGTGGAGTAGCCAAGATTCGCTGCCCCCAAGAAGGGAAGTTTCTCCCCAGGGCAGGTTTGGAGACTCCCTAGAGGGATTTCTTCTCCTGGGCCCCCTTCCTCCTAGGAGTGGCCCACGGTGGCTACCTGTAGCAGCAGCTGCAGTAGCTGATGCTACTGGTACTCCTGGGTAGGTGGGCTGGATGCCTCCCTTCCCCCAGAACACGCTCTGCATTTTCTTAGGGGGAGAGATGTCCAAATCTCCATTGCCCTGCCTGTCCTGCCTTTCCACACTGAAGTGAATCCTCGCAGAGCCGAGGACAGGAAAGTGGCTGGCATGTTAAGGGGTTCTCCCTGTCTTGGACATTCGAATGTCTGGGTGTGTCCTTGGAATCCTCGGGGCTGTTGAGCTTGACCTGGCCTCTTTTTTTGGGATAGATGTTCACCCTCATCAGGTCTATCTCACTGAACTCATCAGAAGACTCGAGGTCAGACAGTAGCCCATACAGGCCTTCCATGTGGAGTGGGGAGCACTGGTGATCAGCCACGATCAATCTACTCTTAGTGCCTCTCTTAGGGTCCCCCAGGCCCGGCCATCATTGGGCTCACCAACCTGGAGAGGGAAGGCTGCCACTGGTGCCCCTTCCCCACAGCTCTGGGCAGCCACGCATAGATTTCTGGGCCCTCCCTGAGGTCAGCCCACAAGATGGGCACTTCAGTGATTGCATAGCTTTATGGGGACAGGTATGTGCGGATGCCCAGTACGTCCAGGTCACTCAGCTGCTGCAGGATGTCTGCCACCAGACTCGTCAACCAGTTGCAGGACCATCACCCTTGTCGGTGGCCTTCGTGGCCCCACAGCACTGGCTCTCTAGCTTCCAGCATCTCCTGCTCCAACTTGAAGCCCTCAGGGTTTGGGCTTCACACTCATCACTTTGTGGTGCCCTCTATTGGGGCCTGGTCCAGGTTCCCCCAGGGCTGTGGAGCTGGCCTGAGGGGGCGGGAGTCGGCTCCCTGCCCTCTGAGCGGAAACCTGCTCCCTAAAAAGACACCTCATCATCCGGGGAGCTCATGTCGTGATCTGGGTGGCCCCTGGACCTGGGCTGGCAATGATTCATCAACCAGGTCACAGTGGTGGTGGTGGTGGCAATCAGAGCAGGTGAGGCTGGCAGCATCTTGAGCAAGCGGTCAAGCAGCACAGGTACCCGACACACAAGACTGCTGCAAATGGTGCCAGGCTTTCAGCATGCCTGGGACACCCGTGCTGCAGCCTCGTCATTGGTCCAGTTTTCTCCAACCAGGGCACGACTTGTTGGCCCCTCCCCTCGAGGCGTAACCAATGGGTTAGAGGGTTTTCTCTGGTTTGCTGCCAAGCCAAGGTCCAACAGGCCAGTCGGCGAGTTGGCAAGTGAAGGTGATGGTGCGAGTAACCCTTTCAAGCCTCTTGTCCCACATCCTGCTGTCCTGCATTCCCTTTCTGATTAGAGTCACAGCTCTGAGCCCTGACTCTGTACAAAGTGGGTGGAGCTGGAAGCAGGAAGGTTCTGAGGGCGCTGGTCTCCTGGGAGATGAGGATGAAACATCAGCACCGGGCACCTAGAATGTGCTGAAAACATTTGCCAGCCTCCCTTCCACCACAGGCCTTATGACCCAATGGGAGAATGGGCAGAGGAATCCTGCAGTCAGTAATCAGTGGTCGGCATACTTCTCCCTATGTGGCCAGAGGGCAAAGGGGTAATATTTTTGTTCTGTAAGATCTCTGCCTCAACTCCTCCATCAGACGCTCTTGGCAGGCGGATCTGGGGGACAGACTGGGGTTGACCTCACTCCCTCAGCTTTTTCTCCACTCTAAGGCAATTGAAAGAAGAGAGAGTCTCAGTGTCCAGTTACAACCACAAAGGTGCTCACCACCGCTGATCCTGGAGATGTGAACTAAAACTACAAATTGGGTTTTACACTCTAGGATGACAAGCTTCCAAAAGCTTAACCATTCCGGGAATGGGAGAGGTTAGGTGAAAACCCCTGTGACAGTGGTGCAAGAGATCCATTTGGGAGGTAATTTGGCAAAATCTATGAAAAGCAACTTATACAGCAGGGACCCTGGGCCTGGCACTCTTCTAAGTGCTGTACATAAATAGTAATGGTTCCTTATGACACTCCTAGGATTACAGTACCAATGATTACCAGCCTCTTACAGGTGAGGAAACAGGTTCTGAGAGGTTCAGCCACTGGCCCAAGGGCATTTGGCCCGTGCAGATCAGTGGCAGAATTGAAACCGAGCAATATGACTCCAGAGTCCTTGCTTTGAGCCAAAGGTCTTAAATCTTGAAAAAATAATAAAGCCATTTTTTTTCTCTGTTCCAGGAAGTCCACTGCCTGGTACTTGTAGTGTACAAAAACACGTGCACAGTGGTGTTGGTGATGGGAAAAACTGAGAACACTCCCAATTCTCATCAGTAAGCAAAGGGATCAATGCAACATGGTGTAGCATCCAGTAGATACAAGTGTGGCAGTCCAGATGAATGGATCAGGCCATTATCATCGATTTCAAAAGCATCCCCCTGACTTCAGACTGCAAGTTGCAGGCTGTTGGATACACGTTTGTAAATTTATTAAAACCCCAGATGAATCCTATCTAATGTTTGATAGCCTTTGGGTGTATGTATGTTTCAGGTTCTGAAGTGTGTTTTTCACGGGCTGGGAAATATATTGGATAGCTCCTAACTGGATCCAGTAGGTGTATGGAACAAAGTTTTGGCCTTGGATCTCCCCGGGTTGGTTAGGAAGGTGTACAGTAGGTTTCTTTTAGGCTCGATGTTGCCTACAGGTACCCTGAAAGCAGCCACTATCAGTCTGACTTTAATGTGGGCATGCTGGGTTCAATCATTTCTCCAATAGTATTATTATTTGGCCACAAAATGTATTCCTTCAGTTGGAATAAAAAATATCACTCCTTATATAGAAGCTTTAACAATATTCACCCAGGAAGCCTTTAATGATAGTAACCAAGGGAATGCGTGTCCCTTATGTGTGTCCTTAAAGCTGAAGCGAGTCTCTTATAGGCACCATATTGTTGAGTTTTGCTTTTTTATCCATCCAGACAATTTTGTCCCTTTTGGTTGGTGAACTCAGTCCATTTAGAGTAATTATTTATATTTAGGGACTTACTTATTCCACCTTATGGATTGCTTTCTGGTTGTGTAGTATTTGCCATTGTTTTCTTTCCCCTCTGTTTCTGCCTACTTTTGTAAATGGTAATTTTCTGTGATGGCATGCTCTATTTTCTCCTTTTTAAATATTTTGTGAACTTACTTTAGATTTTTGCTTTGTGATTATTATGATGTTTACAGAAAGCCTCTCATAGCAGTACAGTATATGCTAATAGCCAGTTATCTTTGCTTACAAAAGCTCCATCTTTTTATCACGTCTTTGATATTTTTGATAGCACAATTTACCTCTTTTTATATTGTGTATCCATTAACAAATTATGTTATAATTTTTAAAAACTTGTAACTTTATGCTTGAGTATAGTTGGTTAACAATGTTGTGTTATTTTCAGGTATACAGTAAAGAGATTCAGTTATACATATATATGTTTCTATTCTTTTTTCAACTTCTTTTCCCATTTAGATTATTACATAATATTGAGCAGAGATCCCTGTGCTATACAGTAGGACCTTATTGGTTATCCATTTTAAATATAGTAGCGTGTATATCATGGAGTCGTGAAGAGTCAGACACAACTGAGCGACTTCACTTTCACTTTTCACTTTCATGCATTGGAGAAGGAAATGGCAACCACTCCAGTGTTCTTGCCTGGAGAATCCCATGGACGGAGGAGCCTGGTGGGCTGCAGTCCATGGGGTCGCTAGGAGTCAGACATGACTGAGCGACTTCACTTTCACTTTTCACGTTCATGCACTGGAGAAGGAAATGGCAACCACTCCAGTGTTCTTGCCTGGAGAATCCCAGGGACGGGGGAGCCTGGTGTGCTGCCGTCTATGGGGTCGCACAGAGTCAGACACGACTGAAGTGACTTAGCAGCAGCAGCAGCGTATATATATCAATCCACAATTCCCTAACTATCCTCCTCCACACTCTTCCCCCTTGGTAATCATAAGTTCATTCTGTGAGAGTCTGTCTCTGTTTTGCAAATAAGTTCAGTTGCATCTTTCCTTTTTTAGATTCAGCATATAAGGAATATCATATGATATTTGTCTTTCTCTAACTTCCTTCACTCAGTTTGACAATTTTGAGAGTCAATTTCTAGGTAGGTTGATAAGAAGTCCAGAGTCCCTGAGGAGGAGAGAGGGATCTGGAATTCTCAAGGAGAAGGAAAGGACAAACGTCTTTTTTTCTCTCTCTCTCTATAATATGGCCAACCCCGAGGGCTTCACCAACAACCTATAGAATACCTAAGCAGAGAATTGAACATTGCGGCATGTGAGTGGCCATACTGTCTAAGAGTAATTGCTGAAATTGCTTTATTAGCACCTGAAGCTCTCAAGCTTATGAATGGGTGAAATCTTACTGTACTGACTTCTCATGATATGAGTGGAATCTTAAACTCTAAAGTTAATATTTGGATGAGAGACAGTTGGCTTCTTAAATATCAGTCATTGTTGTTTGAAGGGCCAATAACTAAGCTAAAAGTTTGTGGAAACTTAAATCCTGCCACTTTCCTTCCTGAAAAGGAAGATGAAACACCCGATCATGATTGTTCCCAATTCCTAACTTTAAACTATGCAGCTTGGGAAGATTTAATGGATACCCCATTAGACAATTCTGGCATGGATATGTTTACAGATGGCAGTTCTTTTGTTCAGGATGGGAAGCAGAAAGCAGGTTACACTATGGTTACATCTGAACAGGTTTTAGAGGCAAAGTCTCTTCCCCTTGGTACAAGTGCCCAATTGGCTGAGCTTGTTGCTTTGACCCAAGCCTTAGAGTTAACCAAAGACAGTGTGTAAATATCTACACTGACTTTAAGTATGCTTATTTGACTTTACATGTTCATGCTGCAATATGGAAAGAGAGACAATTTAAAACAGCAACAGGAGAACCTATTAAACATTTCAAAGAGATTGAGAGACTTTTAACTGCTTTATATTGTCCTGAATAATTAGCTGTTATACATTTCAAAGGGCACAGCAGGGACGGGAGTAATGTAGCCATAGCAGAGGGAAATCAGTTGGCTGATTCCCAAGCTGGAAAAGCGGTGCTTTACGAACTCTCTCTCCTACAATTGTCCCTAGTCTGGAAAGGTCCTGCTAAACAGGAAAAAACAGAATATACTGGAGAAGAATTAGAAAGATATGAGAAAAGAGGAGCCAAAATGACTGATAAAGGATGGTTATAGTCTGAAGATGGACAATTAATAATTCCTGAAAATGCTCAATGGAAAATTCTTAAGGGTTTACACCAGAGTTTTCATTTAGGTGTTGAGAGCCCTTACCAGATGGTTTCTCACCTATTTGAGGGTAAAAATCTAATGAAATCTTTAAAGAACATTATCAAGAGATGTGAGGTTTGTCAGAAAAATAACCCAAAGACTGAAAAGTTAGCAAAAACGGGTTTACAACGAAGTGGAAAGTATCCTGGAGAGGACTGAGAAATTGATTTTACTCATATGCCAAAAACAAATGGATTTTCTTGCTAACAGGTCTGGGTAGACACTTACTTGGTGGATTGAGGCATTTCCCTGCTGTAGTGAACAGGCTAAGGAAATTATAAAAATTTTAATTCATGAAATTATTCCCAGGTTTGGGCTGCTGTAGAGCCTCCAGAGCAACAATGGCTCTGCCTTTAAAGCTGCTATAATTCAAGGGGTGTCAAAAGCTCTGGGAATAGAATATCACTTATACTGTTCCTGAGACCCCAATCTTCAAGTAAAGCTTTGGTAGAACTTCAAGCCAGTTGTCCTGAATCTCTTGAGTTAATTTATGCAGATGTCTCAATAATGTCATTAGCCTTGCCTACTTTTCTTGAAGATTGGGGTCTCAGGAACAGTACAGATCAGATCAGCTCAGTCGCGATCTGATCTGATCTATACTGTTCCTGATCTGATCTGATCTATACTGTTCCTGAGACCCCAATCTTCAAGAAAAGTAGGCAAGGCTAATGACATTATTGAGACATCTGCATAAATTAACTCAAGAGATTCAGGACAACTGGCTTGAAGTTCTACCATAGCTTTAATGAGGGTTTGGACTGCCCCTAAAAAGGAAGGACCTTCCCCCTTTGAATGTATCTATGGAAGACTTTTCTTATGCATAGACATTGTTATAGACCTCGAAGCCTTAGAATTAACTAATTATGTGACTCAACTTTCACCCTTTCAAGAGGCATTATGGAAACTCCAGGAGGTGACTCCCGACCCAGCCTCTGAGTCAAACAAGCTGCAGTTTGAGCAAGGCACTGAGGTCCCAATAAAGACATTGGGATCTGGAGGGCAATCTCTTGAGCTCCTCTGGGAAGGCCCTTACCAGCTTATTCTTTCTTCTCGCACAGCTGTCAAGGTGCCAGGAATTGATTCCTAGGTGCACCACACTCGAGTTAAAAAGTGGCACCCAGACCAAAACTAAACAATGTCATTTTATGTCTTTATCCTCTATGCTTTCACCTTTTACTTTTCAGATGGGCCTGATTATATATGTGGGCCTGTTTCTGCTGACTCCAAAAGTCCTGAGTCTGCTGTTTGACCCTCAAGACAATGCCTTCCTGTCCTGGGCTCATTCTTATGCTTCATTCCACAATCGATCTAATTGCTGGGTCTGAGGAGCACTCCCCTCTTCATCAGTTGAAGGCTTCCAATGGTGGGTTTCTCCATTTCAAGGGAAAGACTTTCTTTAACTCTGTCAATATCTCCACCAACAACAATCACATGTGACGCCTCTCTTTAATCTGATGACATCTAGCAATCCTAAGATGGATTGGTATAACACTTTATACCTTAACCATGGACATAATGTGACTTTCAACCTTGATTATACATTATCTTGGTTTAATGACTATTTTGCTGCACAGATCAGATCAGTCGCTCAGTCGTGTCCAACTCTTTGCGACCCCATGAATCGAAGCATGCCAGGCCTCCCTGTCCATCACCAACTCCCGGAGGTCACTCAGACTCACATCCATCGAGTCAGTGATGCCATCCAGCCATCTCATCCTCTGTCGTCCCCTTCTCCTCCTGCCCCCAATCCCTCCAAGCATCAGAGTCTTCTCCAATGAGTCAACTCTTCGCATGAGGTGGCCAAAATACTGGAGTTTCAGCTTGAGCATCATTCCTTCCAAAGAAATCCCAGGGCCGGTCTCCTTCAGAATGGACTGGTTGGATCTCCTTGCAGTCCAAGGGACTCTCAAGAGTCTTCTCCAACACCACAGTTCAAAAGCATCAATTCTTTGGCGCTCAGCCTTCTTCACAGTCCAGCTCTCACATCCATACATGACCACAGGAAAGACCATAGCCTTGACTAGGCGAACCTTTGTTGGCAAAGTAATGTCTCTACTTTTGAATATGCTATCTAGGTTGGTCATAACTTTCCTTCCAAGGAGTAAGCGTCTTTTAATTTCATGGCTACAGTCACCATCTGCAGTGATTTTGGAGCTCAGAAAAATAAAGTCTGACACTGTTTCCCCATCTATTTCCCATGTAGTGATGGGACCAGATGCCATGATCTTCATTTTCTGAATGTTGAGCTTTAAGCCAACCTTTTCACTCTCCACTTTCACTTTCATCAAGAGGCTTTTGAGTTCCTCTTCACTTTCTGCCATAAGGGTGGTGTCATCTGCATATCTGAGGTTATTGATATTTCTCCCAGCAATCTTGATTCCAACTTATGTTTCTTCCAGTCCAGCGTTTCTCATGATGTACTCCGCATATAAGTTAAATAAGCAAGGTGACAATATACAGCCTTGACGTACTCCTTTTGCTATTTGGAACCAGTCTGTTGGTCCATGTCCAGTTCTAACTGTTGCTTCCTGACCTGCATACAAATGCTAAATGGGTCTAGATCTGGTGGTTTCCTACCTGATGTTTATCAAATATGGGATGAGGTCATATGGCTAACTCCTGAAAAGGAACACCTACTATCTAATGCTCCCATATGCTGGGAATAAATAGAGCCATCCCCAGAAGTTAGCTGACAACTTAATTATAATGATTGGAAACAATCGGGATTTTTGCTTCAAGAAATATGCAATGTAATCATTCCTGTGTTTTCCAATTCCAGTTCAGGTCCTCCTTTTGCCTGGCCAGGAACTCAATGGGACTGGATCCCTCAGTCACACTGGTTTGCTCCAAATGAGACCTACTGGATATGTGGCTCCTACCTATGCACCTGGCTTCTCCCTGGCTAGATAGGGAGATGCACCCTATCTCTTTTACTCATGGTTTACCTTTTACTCATAGCTTCATATTTTCAGAGCTTGCAGAGAAGCATGCTAATCTGCCACACCATAAAACTCACTGGGCAAGGTCTGTATTTCACTGGTATGCTTATATAGCTGCAATATTCATTCCCTCTCTGGGAACTACAGATGTTATGCTATGAGTTGATGCTCTGACTAACTTCACTCAGTAGGCTTTATAAGACTCTCAAAAAGCTATTTCAGCCCTTAATGCTGAACAAATATAAATTAGAAAGGTGGTTTTACAAAACAGATTGGCCTTAGATATTCTAACAGCCACACAAGGAGGAACTTGTGCTATTATTTATACCCAATGTTGTACATATATACCAGATAAGAATATTAATGTTATTCACTTTACTAAACACATGAACAGGATGATTCAGGCTATGGATTCTTGTGAAGCCTCAGTCACCTCACTTTGGGAAATGTTAACTACATCCCCATGGTGGAAAACTATCTAAGTTGTAATAATTCTAATTGTTGTTTTTATTATTTGCTGCCTGTATCTGTAACTGTGTAACTGGATTTATTTCTAACTGTATGGAGCTTTTAAGTTATAAAGGTTTGTCCAGGCTCCTTTGAGTGCCACAGCCTCCTCCAACTATTACTTGGGGCCCTTCGATCAGAGACCCTCAATATGAGGGTTAGGAGAATATGTTGCCTTAACAATTTAGGGATGTTGCCCCTCAACAGCAGGAAGTAGTTATGGAACGAAAATGACAACCCTTTCCCTTGACAACATAATTCTCCTAAAAGAAAAGGGGAAAATGAGAGAGTTGATTTCTAGATAGGTTGATAAGAAGTCCGGGGTACCTGAGGAGGAAAGAGAGGTCTGGGGCTCTTGAAAAGGTGATGGGGTCTGGAATTCTCAAGTAGGAGGAAAGGACAAATGTCTTTTTTTCTTTACATTTCTTAGTCTTAGTCACATAAAACGTTTTTTTCTTTAAACCTGGAACTGATGATTACATAAGAAAGCAACTGAGCTTAAACTCTGTACTAAGGATTATATAACAACAGTGTATCCTCCTTGAGTTCCAAAGAATAGCAAGGAGAGATAAGCAAGTCTTCCTCAGTGATCAGGGCAAAGAAATAGAAGAAAACAATGGAATGGGAAAGACTAGAGATCTCTTCAAGAAAATTAAAGATACCAAGGGAACATTCATTGCAAACATGGGCTCAATAAAGGACAGAAATGGTATGGACCTAACAGAAGCAGAAAATATTAAGAAGAGGTGGCAAGAATACACAGAAGAACTGTACAAAAAAGATCTTCACAACCCAGATAATCATGATGGCATGATCACTGACCTAGAGCCAGACATTCTGGAATGTGAAGTCAAGTGGGCCTTATAAAGCATCACTACGAACAAAGCTAGTGCAGGTGATGGAATTCCAGTTGAGCTCTTTCAAATCCTGAAAGATGATGCTGTGAAAGTGCTGCACTCAACATGCCAGCAAATTTGGAAAACTCAGCAGTGGACACAGGACTGAAAAAGGTCCATTTTCATTCCAATCCCAAAGAATGCTCAAACTAGCTCAAAATTGCACTCATCTCACATGCTAGGAAAGTAATGCTCAAAATTCTCCAAGCCAGGCTTCAGCAATATGTGAACTGTGAACTTCCAGATGTTCAAGCTGGTTTTCCAAAAGGCAGATGAACCAGAGATCAAATTACCAACATCTGCTGGATCATGGAAAAAGCAAGAGAGTTCCAGAAAAGCATCTATTTCTGCTTTATTGACTATGCCAAAGCCTTTGACTGTGTGGATCACAATAAACTGTGGAAAATTCTTCAAGAGATGGGAATACCAGACCACCTGATCTGCCGCTTGAGAAACCTGTATACAGGTCAGGAAGCAACAGTTGGAACTGGACATGAAACAATAGACTGGTTCCAAATAGAAAAAGAAGTATGTCAAGGCTGTATATTGTCACCCTGCTTATTTAACTTATATGCAGAGTACATCATGTGAAATGCTGGGCTGGAAGAAGCATAAGCTGGAATCAAGATTGCCAGGAGAAATATCAATAACCTCAGATATGCAGATGACACCACCCTTATGGCAGAAAGTGAAGAGGAACTCAAAAGCCTCTTGATGAAAGTGAAAGTGGAGAGGGAAAAAGTTGGCTTAAAGCTCAACATTCGGAAAACAAATATCATGGCGTCTGGTCCCATCACTTCATGGGAAATAGATGGGGAAACAGTGGAAACAGTGTCAGACTTTATTTTTCTGGGCCCAAAATCACTGCAGATGGTGACTGCAGCCATGAAATTAAAAGACGCTTACTCCTTGGAAGGAAAGTTATGACCAACCTACATAGCATATTCAAAAGTGAGCCATTACTTTGCCAACAAAGGCCCATCTAGTCAAGGCTATGGTTTTTCCAGTGGTCATGTATGGATGTGAGAGTTGGTCTGTGAAGAATTGATGCTTTTGAACTGTGGTGCTGGAGAAGACTCTTGAAAGTCCCTTGGACTGCAAGGACATCCAACCAGTCCATTCTTTAAAGGAGATTGGTCCTGGTCGTTCTTTGGAAGGAATGATGCTAAAGCTAAAACTCCAATACTTTGGCCACCTCATGCGAAGAGCTGACTCATTGGAAAAGATTCTGATGCTGGGAGGAATTGGAGGCAGGAGGAGAAATGGACGGCAGAGGATGAGATGGCTGGATGGCATCACTGACTCGATGGATGTGAGTTTGAGTGAACTCTGGGAGTTGGTGATGGACAGGGAGGCCTGGCGTGCTGCGATTCATGGGGTAGCAAAGGGTCAGACACGACTGACTGAACTGAACTAAACATGTATATACTCTATAAAATTTTGAGGAAAAAGGAAGAAAGGATGGCACATATTGAAGAGTGTGCCTATTCTTCTTGAATAAGGAATGGGGCTAAGATAAGACAGGAAAAACTTCAGGAGTCTTGGTGGAAGGCAACACTATCCTCTTCTGTGACTTGGGGGTATACACTTGATAATCAATTATTAAACTCCATGTATATATTGTGACTTTATCTCTATGTTACGTTTCAGTATAATTGGAGAAAAATATAATGCTAAGGGAAATAACATTCCAGTGTAAGCATATTGTGATTATGTTCTAACCAGAAGTAGAATCAAAATTACTTTCTTTGTATATAACATATCTAATTGAGGTTAGTAATCTTATTTCATTTATATTAATAGCTTTATTTTCAGGAGTTCAAAGCTTTTTACTAAAATAATAAAGTGATGCTTCAGTTCAGTTCAGTTCAGTTGCTCAGTCATGTCTGACTCTTCACGACCCCATGAATCGCAGCACACCAGGCCTCCCTGTCCATCACCAACTCCCGGAGTTCACTGAGACTCATGTCCATCGAGTTAGTGATGCCATCTAGCCATCTCATCCTCTGTCGTCCCCTTCTCCTCCTGTCCCCAATCCCTCCCAGCATCAGGGTCTTTTCCAATGAGTCAACTCTTCCCATGAGGTGGCCAAAGTACTGGAGTTTCAGCTTCAGCATCATTGCCTCCAAAGAAATCCCAGGGCTGATCTCCTTCAGAATGGACTGGTTGGATCTCCTTGCAGTCCAAGGGACTCTCAAGAGTCTTCTCCAACACCACAGTTCAAAAGCATCAATTCTTCGGCACTCAGCCTTCTTCACAGTCCAACCCTCACATCCATACACAACCACTGGAAAAACCATAGCCTTGACTAGACGGACCTTTGTTGACAACGTAATGGCTCTGCTTTTGAATATGCTATCTAGGTTGGTCATAACTTTCCTTCCAAGGAGTAAGCGTCTTTTAATTTCATGGCTGCAGTCACCATCTGCAGTGATTTTGGAGCCCAAAAAAGTAAAGTCTGACACTGTTTCCCCATCTATTTCCCATGAAGGGATGGGACCAGATGCCATGATATTTGTTTTCTGAATGTTGAGCTTTAAGCCAATTTTTTCACTCTCCACTTTCACTTTCATCAAGAGGCTTTTGAGTTCCTCTTCACTTTCTGCCATAAGGGTGATGTCATCTGCATATCTGAGGTTATTGAGATTTCTCCTGACAATCTTGATTCCAGCTTGTGTTTCTTCCAGTCCAGCATTTCTCATGTTGTACTCTGCATATAAGTTAAACAAGCAGGGTGATAATATACACTACTTCATTTTTCATTATAGTGCTGAATATATTATGAAAAGATGTCCTTTTCATTATAGGGGACTGGAATGCAAAAGTAGGAAGTCAAGAAACACCTGGAGTAACAGGCAAATTTGGCCTTGGAATACGGAATGAAGCAGGGCAAAGGCTAATAGAGTTTTGCCAGGAAAACGCACTGGTCATAGCAAACACCCTCTTCAGCAACAAAAGAGAAGACTCTACACATGGACCTCACCAGATGGTCAACATGGAAATCAGATTGATTATATTCTTTGCAGCCAAAATGATGCTTAGGTAACTGTAGTATCAATTTCAATTTTTAATAAATATTCCATATTTGAGTAGTACATTATCATTCAGCATTTAATTGTGAATTTGTGCTGAAACACACAGAAGTGATGTATTTGGTTACAATTTCTCAGAGACTTCTCCCTCTCACCATCCACTTCCTCTTAGAGATGGAGCTCCAAGAACCTGAGAAAGAGAAATGAAGGCAAGAAATCCGGAGCGATGTCCCTGCATTGTAATACACCGATTTGACCAGGCGAGGGCAGGATCGTCTAAGGCTGTTTGCTGGGAAGGGCCAGATGCCATGCCTTTGGAGTTCCTCCTGCTCTTTGTAATTAGTCTGTTAACCCCTGAGACTGAGGGGCTTATTTGTGCCAATATGGTGGTGATGGTGATGGTGCTGGTGGTTGGATGCGCGGCATCTCCCTTGCCCGTTTGACACTTCTATCTCAACACCAGCCTTCACCCAGGCTCCCCGCAGCAGCAGCTCTTTTCTTCCTCAGACAGAAACTGAGACCATTGATGTGCTAGACTGGGTGCGCTCCCACCTTCCACTGGCACAGAAGCAGGAGGTGGGTGTGCACAGCCCTTCAAGCCCTTCCCTTGTTCTTTGTAGGGAGCAAAGCTGAAAGAATTTTCCTGAAATGTTAGCCTCCACCCCACAGTGAGTGCCCCTGCTTTTGTTTCTAGTCTTGTGGCCCAAGTGAAGGCTCCACATTGGTTTGTGGCATTGATAGGGTCAATAGGAAGAATGTCCTGTTTTTTTTTAAATGTCATTGATTGAAGAAATGAAACAAAAATAATTTTCTGGGGCCACCGCTCTACTCAAAATGACATTTCCCATTATAAATACAATTCCATCTTCTAACCTTGTTGTTTACAACACCAGATATTATAATTTGCCTCCGTTTTTAAGCATGGGCCTGAAGCAGAAAATGAGGAAATGTATGTTGAGACTTTACTTTAAGTGACTGAGTATGTAAAGGTTCTTCTCAGATTCTTCTTAGGGATTTTTCATGTCTTTAAACTACATATGCTTTATTGCTAATTCTTGGACACCATCAGAAGACATTTTGAAAAAAAATTGTTTTGCCCATGACTCTAAGACCCAAATGCCTCAACTGATTTTTCCCGCATGGTTCCTGCCCCAGAATCACAGATGTAAAGAATATTAGGGCTAGATAATCTCATGTAGAAATCTAACAGGTCTACTCCTGAGGGGTGTACAAATGAGGAATCTGAGAGTAGAGGGACAGTGCCATGTCCAGGCCAGCAGACAGTTCAGCTCTACCTGTTCAGTCCCCACTTTGCTGTTTGTTAGGACAGAAGCACCTCCATCGCCTCACACTCAGAACTCTTGTGGATGTATGTTGAAGCTGGTGCAGCTTCTTCCCAACCTCCTGACTAATTTGAAACAATGAAATTGGTCCCATTTACTGTCAGCTATAGCTAGAGCCTTGTTCACTCACTGGAGCATCCCAGGTGAAGCACTCCCCTTCACTGCACCCACAGAATCTCTAGTGTTTTGGGGTCACCGTGGATTGTTGACCTAATAGGCCTAACATAAGGCAGAGTAAGGTAGGGCAAGCACTTGATGAGGAATCAGGAGACCTACCTCTCTCCTAACCTGACGAAAAGCACTTCCCCTTTCTGAACATCTGTTTTCCCTTTTGGGAAAAGTGGAAGGTGACCTAGAACAGTGGTTCTCAGCCTGAATTCTAAGAACTTCCTGAAATTGTGTGCAGAGTTGTGGGAGGCAATGTATACAGTCTTCTTGGGAGGGTATATAGAGCGATCCATAGTTTCTCAAAGGAGTCTGTCTATGGGCTGAATTGTGTTGCCTCCACATTCCTATCTTAAAACCCTAACCCTCAATGTGACTGAATTTGGAGATGGAGCCTGTAGAGAGGTAATTAGGATTAATTGAGGGACCTGGTAAAGAATTTGCCTGCAGTTCAGGAGACCGTAGTTTGATTCCTGGGTGGGGAAGTTCCCCTGGAGAAGGGATACGCTACCCACTCTTGTATTCTTGGGCTTCCCTGGTGTCTAGATGGTAAAAAATCTGCCTGCAATGTAGGACACCTGGGTTTGATCTCTGTGTTGGGAAGATACCCTGGAAGAGGGCATGGCAACCCACTCCAGTATTTTTGCCTGGAGAATTCCCATGGAGAGAGGATTCTGGTGTGCCATAGTTTATGGGGTTGCCAAGAGTCAGACATGACTGAGCCACCAAGCACAACACACAAGGTTGTAAGAGTGGGGCCCTAATTCCATAGGATCTGATATCCTTATAAGAGGAAAATATACCAGATCTCTCTCTCTCTCTCTCTCTCTGTCTCCATACACACACAGAGGAAATGCCATGTGAGGAAACAGAGGGAAGGTGGCCAACTGGGAAACACGAGGAATGCCTTCATCAGGAATTGAACTTGCTGGCACCTTGATCTTGGACTTCTAGTATCCCAAACTATGAGAAACTAAATGTCTTTTGTTTAAGCCATCCAGCCTGTGGTATTTGGTTCTGGCAACTCAAACAGACTAACACAGGGCCCATACCTGCCCCCTCAAAAGATTCAGAGCCATTAATCCACTGGTTGCCAGAAACCCATCCTGGACATTCATGTTTTAATACAACATTTTTAGATACTTGCAGATTTCTTGGGTTCTTGCTTAGAACAGTGCAGTGTATCTTTTATTGCAACATACTTCCTTTTCTAATAGTTACATAACACAGATTTGTATCTATATAAACCCACAGACCAGAGTTTAAATCCTGATTTCACCACCTACTAGATGTTTGACCTTGGATAGGTTATCACATGTTTGTGCCTCGTACCTAAAATAGGGATAAGATTAGTGTCTACTTCACATGGCTGTTGTGAGAATTACATGACATAATATATGTAGAGGGCCTAGCACATAGTAAAGTTTCAACAGATATTAGTAGCTTTTGTGATGAACATGTAAGTTGCTATCAGGGTTTTTGCCCTTATAAGCAACACTGCTGTGAGCAAATTTCTTTATTTACAGATATATTTTTTTTTTTTTCATTTAAATGATTTCCTCAGGCTCAATTCCTGAGAGTGGTGCAACTGAGTCAATACATTTTTTCCCCCCTTATCATTTAGATGTTCTTATTTTGTTCTTATTTAAACATATAATTTACATTTATTTAGGTGTAAATCTCTTAGAAATACACAGAAAAGCAAAATAAATTATAACATTTCTAGATGTTCTTTCTATTTAGTATAGAATTTTATTAGTCCCTTTTCAACTCAGAAGTATGTGTTGCTAATTTTGCACCACATGCAGTTCTTTGGTGCAACAGCACTTATAAAGAGTGCTTCAGTGTTGGATCCAGGATTTCCTTCCAAACTACTGATAACCCTGTCTGCACTCTGTCAATATAGATACTTTCTAAGAGGGTTTCATGTATGTATAAATAACAACAACTACCTCATAAAACTGGCAGATTACCAACAACAGCGCTGTCAAAAGTATGCTCATTTTAAAGAAACATGAAAATGTAAAATAAAAAATCCTGTCTTAGAATCAATGAAATATGCTTACTTACCACTTACTATGAATCCCATCTCCTTTAGATAATTTTCTTAAACTACATTTCCCAATATCCCTTGCAAGCCTGTGATATGGTTCTCACCAATAAGGTGCTTCCATGGAAGGCTTTTATTTTGCAAGTGACACGAGGAACATGCTGGGCAGAGGTCATGGTTTCCCTGCCATGAATGGCAATAGATGCAGTGTTTCTGAGGTTATTGAGACCAATTAAGCAGCAATATTTCTGAGAGCTTTGCCTAGGGCTTCTTCTATAGCCCTTCTAAGAGTTCCACAGGGGATAAATTCTTTTTTGCCGCAACTAGTTAGATTTGCCCCCATGAGATCTTTTCTTTCCTTCTTCCTTGTTAACAAACTATGATTTTGTTGGGGCGAGCAATACATGTAAGCTAAAAAGCTACATCTCCCAGGCTTTCTCAAAGAGGGATTCTTCCTATCCATAAACATGGTATATTCCTCCATCTATTTGTGTCATCTTTGATTTCTTTCACCAGTGCTTTATAGTTTTCTATATATAGGTCTTTTGTTTCTTTAGGTAGATTTATTCCTAAGTATTTTATTCTTTTCGTCACAATGGTGAATGGAATGGTTTCCTTAATTTCTCTGTTTTCTCATTGCTAGTGTATAGGAATGCAAGGGATTTCTGTGTATTAATTTTATATCCTGCAAACTTACTATATTCATTGATCAGCTCTAGTAATTCTCTGGTGGTGTCTTTAGGGTTTTCTATGTAGAGGATCATGTCATTTGCAAACAGTGAGAGTTTTACTTCTTTTTTCCAATCTGGATTTCTTTTATTTCTTTTTCCCCCCTCTGATTGCTGTGGCTAAAACTTCCAAAACTATGTTGAATAGTAGTGGTGAAAGTGGGCACCCTTGTCTTGTTCTTGACTTTAGTGGAAATGCTTTCAATTTTTCACCATTGAGGATAATGTTTGCTATGGGTTTATCATATATGGCTTTTATTATGTTGAGGTATGTTCTTCTATGACCTCTATAAAGTTATGACCAACCTACACAGCATATTAAAAAGCCGAGACATTACTTTGCCAACAAAGGTTAGTATAGTCAAAGCTATGGTTTTTCCAGTAGTCATATATTGATGTGAGAGTTGGACTATAAAGAAAGCTGAGCACTGAAGAATTGATGCTTTTGAACTGTGGTGTTGGAGAAGACTCATATAGTCCCTTGGACTGCAAGGAGATCCAATCAGTCCATCCTAAAGGCAATCAGTCCTGAATATTCATTGGAAGAACTGATGCTGAAGCTGAAACTCCAATACTTTGGCCACCTGATGTGAAGAACTGACTCATTTGAAAAGACCCTGATGCTGGGAAAGATTGAAGGTGGAAGGAGAAGGGGATGACAGAGGGTGAGATGGTTGGATGGCATCACTGACACAATGGACATGAGTTTGAGTAAACTCCAGGAGTTGGTGATGGACAGGGAGGCCTGATGTGCTGCAGTCCATGGGGTTGCAAAGACTTGGACACGACTGAGCAACTGAACTGCACTGAACTGATGTTCCTCTATGCTTGCTTTCTGGAGAGTTTTTGTCATAGATGGGCGTTGAATTTTGTCAAAGGCTTTCTCTACATCTATTGAGATAATCGTATGTTTTTTATTTTTCAATTTGTTAATGTGGGGTATCACACTGGTTGATTTGTGAATATTGAAGAATCCTTACATTCCTGGGATAAAATCCACTTGGTCATGATGTATGATCTTTTTGATATGCTGTTGGATTCTGTTTGTTAGAATTTTGTTAAGGATTTTTTCATCTATGTTCATCAGTGTTATTGGCCTGTATATTTCTTTTTGTGTGTGGCATCTTTGTCTGGTTTTGTTATTAGGGTGATGGTGGCCTCGTAGAATGAATTTTGGAGTTTATCTTCCTCTGTAATTTTCTGGAAGAGTTTGAAGAGGATAGGTGTTAGCTCTTCTCTAAGTTTTTGGTAGAATTCACCTGTGAAGCCATCTGATCCTGGGCTTTTGTTTGTTGGAAGACTTTTGATTACAGTGTTGATTTCTGTGCTTGTGACGGGTTTGTCAAGATTTTCTATTTCTTCCTGGTTCAGTTTTGGAAAGTTATATTTTTCAAAAATTTCATTCATTTCTTCCAAGTTGTTCATTTTATTGGCATATAGTTGCTGACAGTAGTCTCTTATGATCCTTTATATTTCTGTGTTGTCTGTTGTGATTTCTCCAACTTCATTTCTGATTTTGTTGATTTGATTCTTCTCTCTTTTTTTCTTGATGAGTCTGGCTAATGGTTTGTCTATTTTATTTATCTTCTTAAAAAATCAGCTTTTAGTTTGGTTGATTTTTGCTGTGGTCTACTTTGTTTCTTTTTTGCTTATTTCTGCTCTAATTTTTATAATTTCTTTTCCTCTATTAACCCTCGGGTTCTTCATTTCTTCTTTTTCTAGCTGTTTTATGTGTAAAATTAGGTTATATATTTGATTTTTCTCCTGTTTCTTGAGGCAAACTTATATTGCTATGCACCTTTACCTTAGCACCATTTTTACTGAATCTCATAGGTTTTGCATTGTTGTGTTTTCATTTTCATTTTTTCTATGCATATTTCAATTTCCTTTTTTATTTCTTCCATGATTTATTGGTTATTCAGAATCGTGTTGTTTAGTATCCATATGTTGGTATTTTTAATAAACTGAAAGGACCTAAAAGAAGTAGAAGAGATTACAAAGAGGTGTCAAGAATACACAGAACTGTACACAGAAGGTCTCAGTGACCCGGATGACCACGATGGTGTGGTCACTCACCTAGAGCCAGACATCCTGAAGTGTGAAGTCAAGTGGTCTTAGGAAGCATTTTTACAAACAAAGCTAGTGGAGGTGATGGGATTTCACCTATTCATCTATTTCAAATCCTAAAAGATTTGAAAAGTGCTATTAAAGATTTGAAAAAAGCTATTAAAGTGCTGCACTCAACATGCCATAAAATTTGGAATTCAGCAGTGGCCACAGGACTGGCAAAGGTCAGTTTTCATCCCAATCCCAAAGAAAGGTGATGAAAGAATGTACAAGCTACTGTACAATTGCACTCATTTCATATGCTAGCAAGATTATGCTCAAAATCCTTCAAGCTAGGTTTCAGCAGTACATGGACCAAGAACTTCCAGATGTACTAGCTAGATTAAGAAAAGGCAGAGCAATCAGAGATCAAATTGCCAACATCTGCTGGATCATATAAAAAGCAAGGGAATTCCAAAAAAAACACATCTGCTTCACTGACTACACTAAAGCTTTTGACTGTGTGGATCACAAACAACTGGGGAAAATTCTTAAAGAGATGGGAATACCAGACCCACATTACCTGCCTCCTGAGAATCCTGTATGCAGGTCAAGAAGCAGCAGTTAGAATTGGACATGGAACAAGAGTTGGCTCAAAATTTAGAAAAGAGTATGTCAAGGCTGTATATTGTCACCCTGCTTATTTAACTTATATGGAGAGAATATCATGTGAAATGCTGGCCTGGATGACTCACAAACTGGAATCAAGACTGCTGGAGAGAATAACAACAGCCTCAGATAAGCAGATGATACCACTTTAATGGCAGAAAGTGAAGAGGAACTAAAGGGGCTCTTGATGAAGGTGAAAGAGGAGAGTGAAAAAGCTGGCTTAAAATTCAACATTCAAACAGCCAAGATCATGACATCCGGTTTCATCACTTCATGGCAAACAGATGGGAAAAAAGTGGAAACAGCAACAGATTTTATTTTCTTGAGCTCCAAAATCATTGCGGACTGTGACTGCAGCCACAAAATTGAAAGATGCTTGCTCCTTGGAAGAAAAGCTATGACAAACCTAGACAGTATATTAAAAAGCAGAGATACCACTTTGCCGACAAAGGTCAGTATAGTCAAAGCTATGGTTTTTCCAGTAGTCATATATGGATGTGAGAGTTGGGCCTTAAAGAAGACTGAGCGCCAAAGAATTGATGCTTTCAAACTGTGGTGCCGGAGAAGACTCCTGAGAATCCCTTAGACGGCAAGGAGATCCAACCAGTCAATCCTAAAGGAAATCAACCCTGAATATTCTTTGGGAGGACTGATGCTAAAGCTGAAGCTCCAATACTTTGGTCACCTGATGTGAAGAGCTGACTCATTGGAAAAGACCCTGATGCTGAGAAAGATTGAGGGCAAGAGGAGAAGGGGGTTGACAGAGGATGAGATGGTTTGATGGCATCACCGACTCAATGGACATGGGTGTGAGTAAATTCTGGGAGATAGTGAAGGACAGGGAAGCCTGGCATGCTGCTGTTCTTGGGGTTGCAAAGAGTTGGACATGACTTAGTGACTGAACAACCACAATAGCAATGTCTAAAAAGAACAATATAGCTTATGTGTAGTTTATCCCAGGAACTCAGGAATTGTTCAATGTTCAAAAATCAATTTCATACATCATATTAACTGTCAATAAAGAAAACACAATCATGTCGACTGACCTAGAAATCTTTAACAAAATTCAACATCCATTTTTTTAAATTAGTGGATAATCACTTTACAATATTTGTTGGTTTCTGCTGTTCAACAATATGAATCAGCTATTCCCTTCCCTCTTGAGTCTCTCTCCCAACCCCCCAGTCCCGCTCCTCTAGGTCATCACAGAGCACTGAGCTGAGCTCCCTGTGTTATACAGCAGCTTCCCACTAGTTGTCTATTTTATACATGGTGGTATATATATGTCAGAGAAGGCAATGGCAACCCACTCCAGTACTCTTGCCTGGAAAATCCCATGGGTGGAGGAGCCTGGTAGGCTGCAGTCCATGGGGTTGCTAGGAGTCAGACATGACTGAGCGTCTTCACTTTCACTTTTCACTTTCATGCATTGGAGAAGGAAATGGCAACCCACTCCAGTGTTCTTGCCTGGACAATCCCAGGGACAGGGGAGCCTGGTGGGCTGCCATCTATGGGGTCACAGAGAGTCGGACACTACTGAAGTGACTTAGCAGCAGCAGTAGCAGTATATATATATATATGTATATATATGTCAGTGCAACTCTCTCAATCAATATCCACTTAAGACAAAAACTCTCAGCAAACTAAGAATAGAACTGAAGTTTGTCAGCCTGAATAAGGGCATCTATAAAACACTTACATCTAATATCATACTTAACTGTAAGCAAACTAAATGCTTTAAGAATTTCTATTCTGTTTTATTTTATTATCATCATTTTTGACTGCATTGTACAGCTTGTGGGATCTTAGTTCCCCAACCAGGGATTAAATCTGGGCCTCAGCAGTGAAAGTGCTGAGTCCTAACCCCTGGACAGCCAAGGAATTTCCACGGATTCCACTCTTGCCACTCCTATTTGAAATGGTACTAGAACAATTGTCTTGGTGTGGGTGTTTGGGTTCATTTTGTTTGGGACCCTCTGTTAGTCCTGTACTTGGATATCTGCTTTCTTCTTCTGGTTTGGGAATTTTTTAGCCATAATTTCCTCAAATACATTTTTAACTTCCCCTCTCTCGTCTCTCTGGGACCTTTACAATGCTAATGTTGGTATGCTTAATGGTATCCCAGAGATCTCTTAAACTACTTTCATTTTTACAAATTGTTTGTCCTTTTATTGTTCTGATTGGGTGATTTCCATTATTCTGTCTTCCAGATCACTTGTGAATTCTTCTGTGTGACCTAATCTGCTATTCAGTCCTAGTATTTTTTTTTTAATTTCAGCTATTGAATTCTTCGTTTCTGATTTTGTCTTTTTTATATTCCTAATTCTTTGTTAAAACTTTCACTATATTCATCTATTCTTTCCCCTAATTCAGTTAACATTTTTATTACCAATTTTTAATGTTCTTTACTGGTAAATTATTTCTTTTATTTTTTTTTCAGAGTTTTTCTCTTGTCTTTCAATTGAGAATTGTTCCTTTGCTTTTTCATTGTGTTTGACTTCCATTGCCTCTATGAATTTAGGTAAAACAGTTGCCTGTTGTGGTGTGGAAAGGGTGTTCTTATGTGAGAGTATCCCTGTACAGACACATATGTTCAATGCCTTTGGTGGGAGAGCTGCATGTGACCTAGACAAAAATCACATCTTTCCTTGGGGGTGTGCTGGAAACTATCACCATGGTAGGGGGATAGAGCTAGAGATGCACGAACTAGAGCTGGAGCTGCGTGTGAGGTGGGCCATACCCTCTTCTCAGTGGCTATCATTGCCCCACTGGGGATGTAATCTGATTCAGAGTTCCTGGACCAGAAGCTCTGAGAGTCAAGCCTGAGCTTAATTTGTTTCCCCTCCCCCAACACCAAGAACCTTGCCCCAGAGGGGATAGTGCTGAAGTGAAGTGGGGCTCTTACATGCTCTTAGTTCATGTTGGCCAGAGAAGGCAATGGCACACTACTCCAGTACTCTTGCCTGGAAAATCCCATGGATGGGGGAGCCTGGTAGGCTGCAGTCTATGGGGTCGCTAAGAGTCGGACACGACTGAGCGACTTCACTTTCACTTTTCACTTTTATGCATTGGAGAAGGAAATGGCAACCCACTCCAGTGTTGTTGCCTGGAGAATCCCAGGGATGGGGGAGCCTGGTAGGCTGTCATCTATGGGGTCGCAGAGTCGGACACGACTGACGTGACTTAGCAGCAGTTCATGTTGGCTACAGACAGAGATATGATCTGTCTCCCATGCACTGCCTATTTTTGCAGGCATCCACAATCGTTTCTCTTGCTCTGATCAGTTACAGTTTGGGGTGCAAGTCCCCTTTGTCCCTCACAGCCGATCACTGCCACCAGTCTCTGCTTCCCCTGCCTTGTTGTGTGGCAACACTACAGCGCGGGTGAGGATGTCATGGACTCTCAGCATGTATCAGTGCATGAGCTGCAGTGGAGCAGCTGCCATCAGAGCTTCTTGAATAAGTGTCAACAATGGCAATTGCCACCTCAGGTTTCTACTGAGGGACAAGGGACAAGGTCGCCTTTCCTTGAGTTTTCTCCTTGGTTAAGTTTTTCCTTGGTTGTGGCAGCCCTAGATCCAGTGCTGCCTGTGATGTGGAGTACACGGGGCTGGAGTGTTCACTCAGCTCAGGCTGGAGTATGTGCTGAGGCAGATGTAGGAAGCCCAGTAGTCCCTAGAGCAGTGCTCTCTCTGCCCTCTCCACCCTGCCTCAGGTGCAAGCCAGCACACATGCTCCTCATGAGTGGAGTCCACTTTTCTCACAGCCCTACCGTTAGTACCAGCAGTCATCCAACCAGTTAAAGGAGCTCATTTCCCCTGTGTAAGACCTCAGGACTAGGGTACCCAGGCTGGGCTCTTATTGCTCACTCCCTAAGGCAGTTCTCCATCCATGTATTCTCCCTTTTCCTCTGAGTCCACTGCCAGGGATCTTCCTTGGTTGAACTGGAGTATTTCTGCCAGTTTCCAGTTAGTTTTCAGTGAGAATTGTTCCACATGTGGATTATTTTTGATGTTTTTATGGGGGTGGTGGCAAGTTCTGTGTCCTCCTGCTCTGCCATTGTGATCACCTCCTCAACTATTCTTTCTCTGAATATTCTTTTTGCCCCCTTTTCTTTCTCCTTTCCTTATGGGATTCCCACTATGTGTGTGTTGGCATGCTTTATGGCATTCCACGGGGCTCTTAGATTTTGTTCTTTTTTCAGGTGTCTTTTTTTTTTTTTTTTTTAACTCTTCTCTTTAGACTGGATAATTTTATTTAACCAGTCTTCAGGTTCAGTGATTCTTTCTTCTGCCTACTCAAAACTACTATTGAAGCCCTCCACTGAGATTTTCATTTCAATTATTGCACTTTAAGTTCCAAAGTTCTGCTTTGGCTCCTTTTTGTGTTTAACTCTTTATTAATATTATTTATTTCTCATACATTGTTCTCCTGATTTTCTTTAGCTCCTTGACCATATTTAAGACAATTGATTTAAAATCTTTGTCTAATAGACCCAGTGTCTGTGCTTCTTTGAGGATGGTTTCTGTTGATTTCTTCTGTGAATTAGCCATATTTTTTTCTTGTTTCTTTGCATACTTAATACTTTTGTTAAAAACTGGAAACTTTGAATATTATAACGTGGCCAGTCCAGAAATCATATTCTTTCACTTCTGAGGGTTTTTCCCCCTTGATGTTATATAGCTGCTTGTTTACTTAGTGACTTCTAAACTATTTTTGTAAAGTCTGTATTCTCTGTCATGTGTGGTCTCTGTCACTGTAGATTGTGCTAAGCTAGTGTTTGGACAGAATATGTCCTTCAGTGCCATGATGGAAGGAAGGAGGGGGAAGAAGGAGAGAGAGAAACAGAGAGGAGGGAAGGGAGACACACAGAGAGAGAGAGAGAAAGAGAAGAAAGAGAAAGGGGAAGGAGGAAGAGGAGAAAAGAAAGGAAGGAAGAAAGAAAGAAAAATAACAGCAAAAAAAAAAAAAAACACCTCTCATTGGCTCTGTTCTGAGGTACTCCCATAATGCGTGGCCAGGTCACATAAAGCTCTATCTTAACTTTCACTTCCTGCTTATGCTGAGCCTATACATCAGCCAGAGGTAAAAGCTTAGGATATTCTAAGGACTTTTCTCTCCTAAAGGAGATCAGTCCTGGATGTTCATTGGAAGGACTGATGCTAAAGCTGAAACTCCAGTATTTTGGCCACCTCATGAGAAGAGTTGACTCATTGGAAAAGACCCTGATGCTGGGAGGGATTGGGCGCAGAAGGAGAAGGGGACGACAGAGGATGAGATGGCTGGATGGCATCACTGACTCAATGGACATGAGTTTGGGTAAACTCTGGGAGTTGGTGATGGACAGGGTGGCCTGGCATGCTGCAATTCATGGGGTCACAAAGAGTCAGACATGACTGAGGGCCTGAACTGAACTGAAGGACTTTTCTAAGCATGCATTCTGCCCTGGACATGCAATGACTTTCTAAATTCCCCAGTAAACTTGAATGCTTTTGAATGCCCCAATTTCTTCTGTTCCCATCTTTGTGCCTCTGACTTTTAGCACTCTTCCAAATGCCTCTACCATAATCTGTTGCCCCAGGTGGCTGTGGATACCCTGAACTAGTTATGAATAAGGCATATCTGTCCTGTAGGTAGCCCGCATACAGACCGGAACAAATAGAAGTCTTTGAGAGTACGTCTGCTCTTCTCCCTTTGGAGCCAAGTATAAGAGTCCCATACTGAAAATGTGGGCTGCAGTCTTCAAGACTGCTACTGAGCCAGGGAAGGACACAAGGCAAGGACAGCTAGAAATGCCACAAAGGTTTCCTACTACTTTTAAGTTGTCTTTTTATTGTTTCAGCATTTGCTTGCCTGGTGTAAACTTTGACTGCTTTAAATAACTCTAACAAAGTTGATTCTCACACTTTTGCTTGATTTTTTAAATCTTTCTTCAGAAGGATTGGCCATTGGAGGTATCTATTTCAGCATTTTTGATAATGTTACTCATGCCAACTAATTTTTTATAAAGGTGCAAGATAAATTCAATGTAGAAAGCATAGTCTTTTCACAAATAGTATTGCAACATTTGAGTATTTGTATGAAAAAGAAAAAAGAGCCTGAACCTAAATATTATACCTCATTCAAAATGAAACTCATAATAGATCATGGATCAGAATGTAAAATATATATATATTAGAAGAAAATGTAAGGGAAAATCATCATGACCTGAAGTTATGTAAAGAATTCTTAGAAATAACACAAAAAGGCTAATCTGTAAGAAACACGAAGAAAAGTTCGTTATGTTGCATTTCATTAAATTATGCTCCTTTGCTCTAAGAAAGACTCTGTTAAAAGAATGAAAGGAAGCTTTAGAATGGGGGGACGATATCTGTAAACTAAACTATATACAGAATATACTAAGAATACTCAAAACTCCACTATAAGAAAACAAATTTCTCATTTTAAAAAATGCTTAAAGGGCACGTACAAGTACTTCACTAAAGAAGATATGAGCGCATGAAAAGATGTTCAACATCATTAACTATTAGGAAAATACAAATTAAAACCATAACAATATATAATTTTTTTCTTTTTCTTGTCTCTTTTGGCTATTGGAGTCGTTTTACCCTTCAGGTTTTTTTTTTTCTTCTTCTTTGTTATTGTTCTGCCTTTGTTTGCTTTTCTTTTTCTCTCTCTTTTTTTCTTTTTCCACACCCCATGGCTTGTGGGATCTTGGTTCATGGGCTAGCAATCAGGCCTGAGCCCCTGAGGCAGGAGTGCTGAGTCCAAACTGCTGGAACAACAGAGAACATCAGGTTCCAGGGAATATTAATTGGAGTGAGGTATCCCAGAGGTCCACATCTCAACACCAAGATCTGGTTCTATTCAACTGCCTGCAAACCTCACTGCTGGAAACCTCAGGTCAAATAACTAGTGAGACAGGAACATCAGATCAGATCAGATCAGTCACTCAGTCATGTCCGACTCTTTGCGACCCCATGAACCCCAGCACGCCAGGCCTCCCTGTCCATCACAAGCTCCCGGAGGTCCTCAGACTCGCATCCATCGGTCAGTGATGCCATCCAGCCATCTCTCCTCTGTCGTCCCCTTCTCCTCCTGCCCTCAATCCCTCCCAGCATCAGGTCTTCTCCAATGAGTCAACTCTTCGCATGAGGTGGCCAAAATACTGGAGTTTCAGCTTTAGCATCATTCCTTCCAAAGAATTCCAGGAGAAACACAAGTTGGAATCAAGATTGCCGGGAGAAATATCAATAACCTCAGATATGCAGATGACACCACTCTTATGGCAGAAAGTGAAGAGGGGCTAAAAGCCTCTTGATGAAAGTGAAAGTGGAGAGTGAAAAGGTTGGCTTAAGCTCAACATTCAGAAAACGAAGATCATGGCATCTGGTCCCATCACTGCATGGGAAATAGATGGGGAAACAGTGGAAACAGTGTCAGACTTTGTTTTTCTGGGCTCCAAAATCACTGCAGATGGTGACTGCAGCCATGAAATTAAAAGACGCTTGCTCCTTGGAAGGAAAGTTATGACCAACCTAGATAGCATATTCAAAAGAGAGACAGGAACATAGTCTCATCCATTTTAAAAAAATGAAATGACTAAAAAAAAAATTACAGATGAAGGAACAGGTAAAAAAAAAAAAAAAAAAAAACTACAAGACCAAGTAAATAAAGAGGAAATAGGCAATCTGTCTGAAAAAGAATTTAGAGTAATGATAGAAAAGAAGTTTCAAGGTATCAAAAACAGAATGGAAAAAATACAAGAAACATTTAACAAAGACCTAGAAGAAATAAAGATAAACAAATGGTGATTAACAAAACAATCACTGAAATTAAAAATACTCTAGAAGGAATTGATAGTAGACTAACTGAGCAGAAGAATGGGAAAGTGATCTGGAAGATTGCTGTTGTTGTTCAGTTGCTCAGTCATGCCTGACTCTTCACGACTCCACAGGCTGCAGCATGCCAGGATTCCTTGTCCTTCACCATCTCCTGGAGTTTGCTCAAACTCATGTCCATTGAGTCAGTGATGCCATCCAACCTTCTCATCCTCTGTCCTCCCCTTCTCCTCCTGCCTTCAATCTTTCTATGAGCCATGCCATGTAGAGATGGAAGACAGAGTGATAGAAATAATGCCAAGGAAAAGAATAAAGAAAAAAAGAAAAGAATTGAGGATAGTCTCAGAGACCTCTGGGACAATAGTAAATGCACCAATATTTCAATTATAGGGGTCCCAAAAGAAGAAGAAAGAGCATGAGAAAATAGTTGAGGAGATTGTAGTAAAAAACTTCCCTAACATGGGAAAGGAAATAACCACCCAAGTCCAGGAACCTCAGAGAGTCCCGTACAGGATAAACTGAAAGAGAAATACACCCAGACACATTAATCAAACTAACAAAAATTAAACACAAATAAAAAGTATTAAAAGCAGCAAATGAAAAGCAAAAAAATAACATAAAGTAATCTCCATAAGGCTAACAGCTGATTTTTTCAGCAAAAACTCTGCAAGCCAGGAGGGAATGGCAAAATATATTTAAAGTGATGAAAGGGAAAAACCTACAACCAAGATTACTCTACCCCACAAGATCTCATTCAGATTTAACAGTGAAATCAAAAACTGTATAGACAAACAAAAGATAAATGAATTTCATACCACCAAACAAGCCTTACAATAATAAATGCTTAAGTAACTTCTCTAGCAGTAAACACAAGAGAAGAAATAAACATACAAAAGCAAACCCTAAATGATCAAGAAAATGACAATAGGAACATACATATCAACAACTACCTTAAATGTAAATGGATTAAATGCCCCAACACAGACTGACTGAATGAATACAAAAACAAGACCCATGTATATGCTGCCCACAAGAGACCCACTTCAGACCTAAGGACACCTATAGACTGAAAGTCAGGGGATGGAAAAAGATACCACATGCAAATGGGAATAAAAAGAAAGCAAGAGTAGCAATATTCATACCAGACAAAACAGACTTTAAAATAAAACTGTTACAAGAGATGAGGAAGGACACTATATAATGATCAAGGCATCAATCCAAAAAGAAGATATAACAATTACAAATATTTATGCACCCAACAAAGGAGCATTTCAAAACATAAGGCAAATGATAACAACCATAAAAGGGAAAATTGATAGTAACATAATAATAGTAGGGAACTTTAACACCCCACTTGCACCACTGGACAGAGGTTTGAGCAAGCTCCGGGAGTTGGTGGTAGACAGGGAAGCCTGGTGTGCTGCAGTCCATGGGGTCACAAAAGAGTCAGACACAGCTGAGCAACTGAACTGAACTGATATGCCAGTAAAATGGACAACCTGCAAGAAATGGACAAGTTTTTAGAAAGGTCAGATCAGATCAGTCGCTCAGTCATGTCCGACTCTTTGCGACCCCATGAACTGCAGCACGCCAGGCCTCCCTATCCATCACCAGCTCTCGGAGGTCACTCAGACTCATATTCATCGAGTCAGTGATGCCATCCAGCCATCTCATCCTCTGTCGTCCCCTTCTCCTCCTGCCCTCAAGCCCTCCCAGCATCAGAGTCTTCTCCAATAGTCAACCCTTTGCATGAGGTGGCCAAAATACTGGAGTTTCAGCTTTAGCATCATTCTTTCCAAAGAAATCCCAGGGCTGACCTCCTTCAGAATGGACCGGTTGGATCTCCCTGCAGTCCAAGGGACTCTGAAGAGTCTTCTCCAACACCACAGTTCAAAAGCATCAATTCTTCGGCGCTCAGCCTTCTTCACAGTCCAGCTCTCACATCCATACATGACCACAGGAAAGACCATAGCCTTGACTAGGCGAACCTTTGTTGGTAAAGTGATGTCTCTGCTTTTGAATATGCTATCTAGGTTGGTCATAACTTTCCTTCCAAGGAGTAAGCGTCTTTTAATTTCATGGCTGCAGTCACCATCTGCAGTGACTTTGGAGCCCAGAAAAAGAAAGTCTGACACTGTTTCCACTGTTTCTCCATCTATTTCCCAGAGTAGATGAGGGGACCAGATGCCATGATCTTCATTTTCTGAATGTTGAGCTTTAAGCCAACCTTTTCACTCTCCACTTTCACCTTCATCAAGAGGCTTTTTAGTTCCTCTTCACTTTCTGCCATAAGGGCGGTATCATCTGCATATCTGAGGTTATTGATATTTCTCCCAGCAATCTTGATTCCAGCTTGTGTTTCTTCCAGTCCAGCATTTCTCATGATGTACTCTGCATATAAATTAAATAAACATGGTGACAATATACAGCCTTGACGTACTCCTTTTCCTATTTGGAACCAGTTTGTTGTTCCATGATCAGTTCTAACTGTTGCTTCCTGACCTGCATACAGATTTCTCAATAACCCTCTAAAACTGAACGAGGAAGAAATAGGAATCATGAACAGACCAATCACAAGCTCCAAAATTAAACTGTGATTATAAAAATGTTCCAACAAAAAGCCCAGGGCCAGATGACTTCACAGGATCATATCTCTCCTCAGAATGGAAGGAAAACTCCCAAACACATTCTATGAGGCCACCATCATCCTGATACAAAAAACAGACAAAGATACCATGAAAAAATAAACTTATAGGCCAATATCACTGATGAGCATAAATGCAAAATCTTCAGAAAATTCTAGCAAACAGATTCTAACAACACATTAAAAGGATCATACGTATGATAAGTGCGATTTATCCTGGGGATGCAAGGATTCTTTGATATATGCAAATAATCAATTACCACCATATCAACAAAATGAAAGATAAAAACATAAGATAAAAAGATAACATATCTTAATGGATGAAGAGAAAGCTTTTGACAAACTTCAACACCTAGTTATGATAGATAAAAAAAAAAAACAAACTCTCCAGAAAGAGGCATCAGATCAGATCGTCGTCCACTCTTTGCGACCCCATGAATCGCAGCACGCCAGGCCTCCCTGTCCAACACCGACTCCCGGAGGTCACTCAATTCACATCCATCATCACTGATGCCATCCGCCTCTCATCCTCTTCGCCCCCCCCCCCCCCCCCCCCCTCCCTCCCAGCATCAGGTCTTCTTCATAGTTTTCGCAGGTGGCAAAATACTGGAGTTTCAGCTTTAGCATCATTCTTTCCAAAAAAAACCAGGGGCTGATCTCCTTCAGAATGGACCGGTTGGATCTCCTTGCAGTCCAAGGGACTCTCAAGAGTCTTCTCCAACACCACAGTTCAAAAGCATCAATTCTTTGGCACTCAGCCTTCTTTACAGTCCAGCTCTCACATCCATACATGACCACAGGAAAGATCATAGCCTTGACTAAAGGCGAACCTTTGTTGGTAAAGTAATGTCTCTGCTTTTGAATATGCTATCTAGGTTGGTTTATAATTTTCTTCCAAAAAAGAAGCGTCTTTTAATTTCATGGCTGCAGTCACCATCTGCAGTGACTTTGGAGCCCAGAAAAAGAAAGTCTGACACTGTTTCCACTGTTTCCCCATCTATTTCCCATGTAGTGATGGGACCAGATGCCATGATCTTCGTTTTCTGAATGTTGAGCTTTAAGCCAACCTTTTCACTCTCCACTTTCACTTTCATCAAGAGGCTTTTGAGTTCCTCTTCACTTTCTGCCATAAGGGTGGTGTCATCTGCATATCTGAGGTTATTGAGATTTCTCCCAGCAATCTTGATTACAGTTTGTGTTTCTTCCAGTCCAGCGTTTATCATGATGTACTCTGCATAGAAGTTAAATAAGCAGGATGACAATATACAGCCTTGACGTACTCCTTTTCCTCATAGAAGGAACCAAACTCATTCAACATAACAAAGCCCATAAATGACAAACACACATCAATCATTATTCTCAATGGTGAAAACCTGAAAGCACTTTCTCTAAGATCAGGACCAAGACAAGGGTGCCCACTCTCATCACTATTATTCAACATAGTTTTGGAAGCCCTAGCCATGACAATCAGAGAAGAAAAATAAATAAAAGGAATCCAGATCAGAAAGTAAAGTCACAGGATATAAAATTAATACATAGAAATCCTTTGCATTCCTATACTCTAACAATGAAAAATCAAACAGAGAAATTAAGGAAACAATTCCATTCATCACTGCAACAAAATGAATAAAATACCTAGGAATAAACGTATCTAAAAAGACAAAAATACTTGTATGCAGAGAACTATAGGATACAGATGAAAGAAATAAAAAACAACACAAATAGATGGAGAGATAGAACATGTTATTGGAATGGAAGAATCAAGATTATGAAAATGACTATACTACCCAAGGCAATCTACAGATTCAAAGCAATCCCTATCAAACACCAACAATATTTTTCATAGAACTAAAAGAGAACATTTAACAATTTATATGGAAATGCAAAAGACTCTGAACAGCCAGGGCAATTTTGAGAAAGAAAAATGGAGCTGGAGGAATCAACTTTCCTGATATCAGAATATACTACAAAGCTACAGTCATTGAGACAATATGGTACTGGCACAAAAGCATAAAAATAGACCAATGGAACAAGATAGAAAGCCGAGATAAACCCACACACCTTTGATCACCTTATCTTTGACAAAGGAGGCAGGAATATACAATGGAGAAAAGATAGCCTCTTCAATAAGTGGTGCTGGGGAAACTGGACAGCTACATGCAAAAGAATGAAAGTAGAACACTTCCTAACACCATACACAAAAATAAACTCAAAATGGATTAAAGACATAAATGTAAGGCCAGAAACTATAAGCTCTTAGAGGAAAACATAGGCACTACACTCTTTGATATACATCACAGCAAGATCCTCTTTGATCCACCTCATAGACTAATGGAAATAAAAGCAAAAATAAACAAATGGGACCTAATTAACCCTAAAAGCTTTTGCACAGCAAAGGAAACAATAAACAAGGTGAAAAGACAACCCTCAGAATGGGAGAAAATAATTGAAAATGAAACAACTGACAAAGGATTAATCTCCAAAATATAGAAGCAGCTCAAACAGCTCAATATTAGGAAAACAAACGTTCCAGTAAAAAATGGGCAGAAGACCTAAACAGACATTTCTCCAAAGAAGACATACAGATGGCCAATATATACATGAAAAGACATTCAACATCCTTAATATTAGAGAAATTCAAATCAAAACTGAAATGAGGTATTACCTCACACCAGTCAGAATGACCATCATGAAAAAAAATCTGCAAACAGTAAATGTTGCAGGGTATGGAGAAAAAGGGAAGCCTCTTGCACTGTTGGTGGGAATGTAAACTGACACAGCCATTATGAAGAACAGTATGGAGATCCCTTAAAAAGCTAGGAATAAACCTACCATATGACCCAGCAACCCCACTACTGGCTGTATACCCTGAGAAAACCATAATTGAAAGACACATGTACCCCAATGTTCATTGCAGCACTATTTACAATAGCCAGGACATGGAAGTGACCTAGATGTCCATTGACAGATGAACGGATAAAGAATATGTGGTGCAATGGAATATTACTCAGCCATAAAAAGGATGGGGTCAGTTCTAGTGAGGTGGATGCACATAGAGTCTCTTATACAGAGTGAAGTAAATCAGAAAGAGAAAAACAAATACGGTATTTGAAATACCAATGCATACTTATGGTATCTAGAAAAAGTGGTATTGATGAACCTATTTGCAGGGAAGGAAAGGAGACACAGATGTAGAGAATGGAGTTGTGGACACAGTAGGGGAGGGAGAGAGTGGGAAGAATGGAGAAAGTGGCGTCAATATATATGCACTATCAGGTGTAAGATGACCAGCTGGTGAGAAGTTGCTGTGAGGCATAGGGAGCCCAGTCTGATGCTCTGTGATGACCTGGATGGATGGGATGGGAGGAGAGGAAGGAGGCTAGGAAGGAATGAGATTTATGTATAATTATGGATGATTCATGTTGTTGTATGGCAGACACCAACACAACATTGTAAAAAAAAAAAAAAAAAAAAACCACGTAAAAAACCACAATGAGATACTACTGTAACCTCATTTGAATGATTAAATACAAAAATACTGATGATACCAAGTAAAACTGTGTTTGAAGAGAAACTGGAACTTCTATGTATTTATAGAGGGAATGCAGAACTGTACAGCCACTCTGGAAATCAACATGCCAAATTCTTACCATGTTATTATTGTTCAGTTGCTAAGTCATGTCTGGCTCTTTTGACCTCATAGACTGCAGCACACCAAGCTTCTCTGTCCTTCACTATCTCCCAGAGTTTGCTCAAACTCATGTCCATTGAGTCGGTGATGCCATCCAACCATCTTATCCACTGCCCTCCCCTCCTCCTCTTGCCCTCAATATTTCCCAGCATCGGGGTCTTTTCCAATGAGTCGGCTCTTTACATCAGGTGACCAAAGTATTGGACCTTCAAAATCAGTCCTTCCAAAAAGAATTTTCAGGGTTGATTTCCTTTAGGATTGACCACCTTGCTGTCCAAGGGACTCTCAGGTGTCTTCTCCAGCACCACAGTTTGAAAGCATCGATTTTTTGCAGCTCAGCCTTCTTTATGGCCCAACACTCACATCCATATATGACTACTGGAAAAACCATAGTTTTGACTATTCTGACCTTTGTTGGAAATGTGATGTCTCTGCTTTTTAATATGCTCTTTGGGTTTGTCATAGCTTTTCTTCCAAGGAGCAAGCATCTTTTACTTTCATGGCTGCAGTCACCTTCCCCAGTGATTTTAGAGCCCAAGAAAATAAAGTCTGTCCGTGTTTTCACTTTTCCCCCAACCATTACCCATGAATTGATGGGACCAGATGCCATCATCTTAGTTTTTGAACGTTGAGTTTTAAACCAACTTTTTCACTCTCCTATTTTACTTTCATCAAGAACCTCTTTAGTTCCTCTTCGCTTCTGCCACTAAAGTGGAATCATCTGCATATCTGATGTTGTTGATATTTCTGCCAGCAATCTTGATTTCAGCTTGAGCTTCATCCAGCCTAGCATTCTGCATGATGTACTCTGCATATAAGTTAAATAAGCAGGATGACAATATACAGCCTTGGTGTACTCCTTTCCCAATTTTGAACCATGTCATTGTTTCATGTCTGGTTCTAACTGTTGCTTCTTGACCTGCATAGAGGTTTCTCAAGAGGCAGGTAAAGTGGTGTGGTATTTCCATTTCTTTAAGATTTTCCACAGTTTTTTGTGACCCACACAGTCAAAGGCTTTGGCATAGTCAGTAAAGCAGATCAGATCAGATCATATCAGTCGCTCAGTCGTGTCCAACTCTGCGACCCCATGAACCGCAGCACGCCAGGCCTCCCTGTCCATCACCAGCTCCCGGAGGTCACCCAGACTCACACCCATCAAGTCACTGATGCCATCCAGCCATCTCATCCTCTGTCGTCCCCTTCTCCTCCTGCCCTCAATCCCTCCCAGCATCAGAGTCTTCTCCAATGAGTCAACTATTCGCATGAGGTGGCCAAAATACTGGAGTTTCAGCTTTAGCATCATTCCTTCCAAAGAAATCCCAGGGCTGATCTCCTTCAGAATGGACTGGTTGGATCTCCCTGCAGTCCAAGGGACTCTCAAGAGTCTTCTCCAACACCACAGTTCAAAAGCATCAATTCTTTGGCGCTCAGCCTTCTTCACAGTCCAGCTCTCACATCCATACATGACCACAGGAAAGACCATAGCCTTGACTAGGCGAACCTTTGTTGGTAAAGTAATGTCTCTGCTTTTGAATATGCTATCTAGGTTGGTCATAACTTTCCTTCCAAGGAGTAAGCGTCTTTTAATTTCATGGCTGCAGTCACCATCTGCAGTGATTTTGGAGCCCAGAAAAATAAATTCTGACACTGTTTCCACTGTTTCTCCATCTATTTCCCATGTAGTGATGGGACCAGATGCCATGATCTTCGTTTTCTGAATGTTGAGCTTTAGGCCAACCTTTTTACTCTCCACTTTCACTCTCATCAAGAGGCTTTTGAGTTCCTCTTCACTTTCTGCCATAAGAGTGGTGTCATCTGCATATCTGAGGTTATTGATATTTCTCCCAGCAATCTTGATTCCAACTTGTGTTTCTTCCAGTCCAGCATTTCTCATGATGTACTCTGCATATAAGTTAAATAAACATGGTGACAATATGCAGCCTTGACATACTCCTTTTCCTACTTGGAACCAGTCTGTTGTTCCATGACCAGTTCTAACTGTTGCTTCCTGACCTGCATACAGATTTCTCAAGAGGCAGATCAGGTGGTCTGGTATTCCCATCTCTTGAAGAATTTTCCATAGTTTATTGTGATCTACACAGTCAAAGGCTTTGGCATAGTCAATAAAGCAGAAATAGATGTTTTTCTGGAACTCTCTTGCTTTTTCCATGATCCAGCGGATGTTGGCATAAATAAAGCAGAAGTAGATGTTTTTCTGAAATTCCTTGCTTTTTCTATGATTCAACAGATGTTGGCAATTTGATCTCTGGTTACTCTGTGTTTATAAATCCAGCTTGTACATCTGGTGGTTCTCAGTTCATGTACTGCTGAAGCCAAGCTTGAAGGATTTTGAACATTGCCTTACTAGCATATGAAATGGGCACAATTGTACAGTACTTTGAACATTCTTTGGCATTGACCTTCCTTGAGATTGGAATGAAAACCGACCTTTTCCAGTCTGGTGGCCACTGTTCAGTTCTCTAAATTTGCTGGCATACTGAGTACAGCACTTTAACAGCATCATCTTTTAGGATTTGAAGTAGTTCAGGTGGAATTCCATCACCTCCACTAACTTTGTTCATAGTCATGCTTCCTAACGCCCACTTGCCTTCACACATCAGGATGTCTAGCTCTAGGTGAGTGACCACACCATCATGGTTATCCAGGTCATTAAGGCCTTTTGTGTATACTTCTTCTGTGTAGTCTTGCCACTTCTTAACCTCTTTTGCTTCTTTTAGGTCCATACCATTTCAGTCCTTTATGGTGCCCATCTTTGCATGAGATGATCCCTTGGTATCTCCAATTTTCTTGAAGAGATCGCTAGTCTTTCCCATTCTATTGTCTTCCTCTATTTCTTTGCATCGTTCACTTAGGAAGGCTTTCTTATCTCCCTTTGCTATTCCCTGGAACTCTGCATTCACACAGGTATATCTTTCTTATTCTCCTTTGCCTTTCATTTCTCTTCTTTTCTCAGCTATTTGTAAGACCTCCTCAGACAACTATTTTGCCTTTACCTTGGCCCATAGTTCTTCAGGCAATCGGTCTATCAGATCTAATTCATTGAATTTATTTGTTACTCCCACTGTATAATCATGAAATTTGATTTAGAACATACCTGAATGGCCTTGGTCTTCCCTGATAGCTCAGTTGGCAAAGAATCCGCCTGCGTTGTGGGAGACCTGGGTTTGATCCCTGGGTAGAGAAGATCCCCCGGAGAAAGGAAAGGCTTCATACTTCACTCCAGTATTCTGGCCTAGAGAATTCCATAGATTGTACAGTCCATGGGGTTGCAAAAGAGTCTGACATGACTGAGAGACTTTCACTTTCACTGAATGACCTAGTGGTTTTCCCTACTTTCTTCAATTTAAGCCTGAATTTTGCAATAAGGAGTTCATGATCTGAGCCACAGTCAGGTCCTGGTCTTGTTTTTGCTGACTGTATTCAGCTTCTCCATCTTTGGTTGCAAAAAATATAACCAATCTGATTTAGATATTGACCACTTGGTGATGTCCATGTGTACGGTTGTCACTGGTGTTGTTGGAAGAGGGTGATTGCTGTGACCAGTGTGTTCCTTTGGCAAAACTCTGGTAGCCTTTGCCCTGCTTCATTTTGTACTCCAAGGACAAATTTGCCTGTTACTCCAGGCATCTCTTGACTTCCTAGTTTTGCATTGCAGTCCCCTATGATGTAAAGGATTTATTTATTTTTGGTGTTAGTTTTAGAAGATATTGTAGGTCTTCATAGAACTCTTCAACCTAAGCATCTTCAGCATTAGTAGTTGGGGCATAGACTTAGATTACTGTGACATTGACTATTTTGCCCTGGAAACGAACCGAGATCATTCTGTCATTTTTGAGATTGCACCCAAGTACTGCATTTTGAACTCTTTTGTTGACTATGAGTTACTCCATTTCTTCTAAGGGATTCTTGCCCACAGTAGTAGATATAATGGTCACCTGAATTTAATTAATTAATTAATTAATTACTAATTTTCCCATTCCCATCCATTTTAGTTCACTGATTCCTAAAATGTTGATGTTCACTCTTGCCATCTCCTGTCTGACCACTTCCAATTTACTCTGAATCATGAAAATAACTTTCTGGATTCCTATGCAATACTGTTCTTTATGGCATCAGAATTTACTTTCAACACACCCCACAACTGGGCATCATTCCCTCTTTGGCTCAGCCTCTTCATTCCTTTACAGCTATTTCTTCACTCTTCTCCAGTAGCATATTGGATATCTACTGACCTCAGGGATTCATCTTTCAGTGTCTTATATTTATTTTTGCTTTTTCACATTGTTCCTGGAGTTCTCAAGGCAAGAATGCCAAAGTGGTTTGCCATTCCCTTCTCTAGTGGACCACGTTTTGTCAGAAGTCTCCACCATTACCCGTCCATCTTGGGTGGTCCTATACAGCATGGCTCATAGTTTCATTGGGTTAGACAAGTCTGTGATCCATGTGGTCATTTGGTTAGTTTTATGTGATTGTGGTTTTCATTCTAGAAGCCATGGGATTGCAATTCTTGCTTCTTCTGTTTGCCCTCTGATGGGTGATGATAAGAGGTTAGTGCAAGCTTCCTGATGGGAGAGATTTGCTATGGGGAAAACTGGGTTTTGCTCTGGTGGGCTGGGCCATGCTCAGTAAATCTTCAATCCAATTTTCTGCTGATGGGTGAGGCTGTGCCACCTCCTTTTAGTTTGGCCTAAAGTGACCAAGTCCTGGAGTCTGTGGTCTCTATGGCAGGGCTGTACACTCAGTGGTAGGGCTAATGGTGACCTCCTCCGAGAAGACTTATGGCAACACGCCACACCTCCCAGAACTGCTGCTGCCAGTGGCCCTGACCCAGCGGCAGGCCACTCCCAATCCATTCCTCTGCTGGAGACTCCAAAACACTCACAGGCAAGTCTGGCTCAGTCTCTTGTGGGGTCATTGCTCCTTTCTCCTGCATCCTGGTGCACACAGGGTTTTGTTTGTGCCCTCCAAATGTCTCTGTTTCCCTAGTCCTGTGGAAGTTCTGTAATCAAATCTTGTTGACATTCAAAGTCAGACTCCCTGGGATTCCCAATCCCTTTGCTGGATCCCCAGGTTGAGAAATCTGATGTGGGGCCTAGAACCTTCACAACAGTATGAAAACTTCTTCAGTATAATTGTTCTCCAGTTTGTGGTTTGCCCACCTGGTCCTCTATGGTGGGGCTATAGGCTCTATGGTAGGGCTAATGGTAACCATCTCCAAGAGGACTTGTGCCACACATTGTGCCTCCCAGGATGGCTATTGCTAGTTCCCCTCTCCCCACGGAAGGCCACTGCTGACCCACACCTCTGCAGGAGACCTTCAAACACTCATAGGCAGGTCTGGCTCAGTCTCTTGTGTGAGTCACTGCTCCTTTCCCATGGGTCCTGGTGCCCACAAGGTTTTGTTTGTGCCCTTCAAGAGTCTTTGGCAGGTATGGGGTTTGATTTTAACGTGATTGTGCCCCTCTTCTCATCTCATCGCGGCTTCTCCTTTGTCCTTGGATGTGGGGTATCTTTTTTTTTTTTTTTTTTTTGGCATGTTTCAACATCTTCCTGTTGGCGGTTGTTCAGCAGCTAGTTGCAATTTTGGTGCTCTTGCAGGAGAAGATGAGTGCACATCCTTCTACTCTGCCACCTTGGAATAAGCTTATTTCCAGAAATAGGCTCAAACAAATACTGTCAACTGATGTTTGCCATAGATAGAAATGGCATTGCAACATTTAGCTATCCATTTGCAAAGATAATAATATTCTGAGCCTATAACTCACAGCTTCTATAAAACTTAACTCAAAATGGATAATAGAGAGGGAGTGTCCAAGATGGCAGAGAAGGAAGACCCTGAGCTCACCTACTCCCATGGGTGCACTGAAATTACAACTACAGAACAAGTATCAATGGGAATGACCTGAAGACTAGCAGAAAAGATCTTCTACAAATAAAGACATAAAGAAAGAATCACAACAAGATGGACAGGAAGGGTAGAGATACAGTATAGTCAAGACCCATACCCCCTGGTAGGCAACCCTCAAACAGGAGGATAATCATAAGTGCATAAGTTCTCTTCATGAGCAATGGGTTTGAATGCCACATTGGGCCAACCAATTCAGGAGTCCTGCATCGGGAAGATGAGCCCCCAGAATGCTTGGCTTTGAAGTCTAGAGGGGCTTGATTTCAGGAGAGCCAAACGGCTGTAGGAAACAGAGACTCCACTCTTAAAGGGCACTCACAAAATTCTACATACTCCAGGACCCAAGACAAAAGCAGTCATTAGAAAGGAGCCTGGGTCACACAGGAAAAGATGCTCAGCATCACTAATTATTAGAGAAATGCATAGCAAAACTACAATGAGGTACCACCTCACAACAGTCAGAATGGCCATCATTAAAATTAACAAATGTTGGAGAGGGTGTGGAGAAAAGGGAATTCTCCTACTCTGCTGGTGGGAATGAAATTGGTGCAGCCACTATGGAAAGCAGTATGGAGGTTCCTCAGAAAACTAAAAATACAGTTGCCATATAATCTGGCAATCCTACTCTTGGGCATACATCCAGACAAAAGTGTAACTCAAAAAGATACATGCACCCCTCTGTTCATAGCAGCACTACTCACAATAGCCAAGACACGGGAGTAACATAAATGTCCATTCACAGATGAATGCATAAAGAAAATGTGGTACATACACACAATGGAATATTATGCAGCCATAAAAAGAATGAAGTAATGCCATTTGCAGCAACATGGGTGAACCTAGAGATTATCATATCAAGTGAAGGAAGTCAGAAACAGACATACAAATACCATACGATATTACTCATATGTGGAATCTAAAATCTAACACAAATGAACTTAACTACAAAGCAGAAAAAGAAACAGACTCACAGACATAGAGAATGGACTTGTGGTTGCCAAGGGAGTTGAGGGAGGGATGGATGGATGTTTGGGATTAGCCAATGCAAGCCATTATATACGAATGGGGAAACCACAAGTTCTACATACAGTATAGCACAGGGAATTATATTCACTATCCTGTGAAAAACCATACTGGAAAAGAATATGAAAAAGAATGTATATGTATAACTGAACCACTTTGCTGTATGGCAGAAATTAACACAACATTGTAAATCAACAGTACTTCAATAAAATCAATTTAAAAAGAAAAGTAACAATGAAAAACCTGGTGAATGTTAACATACATAATATACTTTAATCAAAAAATAAGTACATATTAAAAACCAAAGGTAAACTAATGAGAAAAAAGAAAGAAGGCTGAGTCAGACCCACTTGCTGACCTTGAAGAAATTCCTGGAGAGGCAGGAGATAACTGGTACTCACTCTGGGAACATAGATGCTGGTGGCAGCTATTTGGGGAGCTCATTCTACAACACGGACACTAGTGCTGGCAAGTGCCATTTTGGAGTCCTCCCTCTAGCTTAATAGTGCTGAGACCTGGACCTGCCCACCAACTCGTTGACACTAGTCTTTGGGACCCCCAGGCCAAGCAGCTAGTTGCATGGGGACATAGCCCCACCCATGAGCGACTCAGCGACTCCATGGACTGCAGTCTTCCAGGCTCCTCCGTCCATGGGATTTTCCAGGCAAGAGTACCAGGGTGTAAGGGGTAATAATCTGGGAAATGGGGATTGACATATATATATACATATACATATACTGATGTACACTACAATATATAAAATATATAAGTAATAAAGACCTACTGCATAGCACAGGCAACTCTACTCAGTACTCTGTAATGGTCTATGTGGGAAACGAATCTAAAAAAGAGTGGGTATAGGTATATGTATAACTGACTCACTTTACTATACACCTGAAACTAATACAACATGGTAAATCAATTATACCCCAGTGAAAATTAACTTTAAAAAAAAAAAGTTTAAGAAAATAACAAAAACATAAATAAAATGGCAAGATTTAAAGAGAATCTTAAAAGCAGCAAGGCAAAAGCAACTAAGCACATACAAGGGAACTCCCATAAGATTATCAGCTGACTTTTCAGCAGAAACTCTGTAGGTCAGAAAGGAGTGGTGCAATACATTTAAAGTGATGAAAGGAAAAAACCTACAACCAAGAATACTCTACCTATCAGGCAAGGCTACCATTCAGATTTGAAGGCAAGATAGAGTCTTATAAATAAGTAAAAGCTAAAAGAGTTCAGCACCCTGAAACTGGTTTTATAAGAAAGGGTAAAGGGACTTCTCTAAGCAGAAAAGGCCACAACGTGGAAATACAAAAAGGAAAAAAAATCTCACTGGTAAAGGCAAATATACAGTAAAGGTAGTAGATCAATCAATTAAAAAACTAGTATAAGATTAAAAGAAAAAAAGAGTAAAATTATCTTTATCTGCAACAAGTGATTAAGAGATATGTGAATCAAAAAGGCTGTAAAATATGATGTCAAAAACATTGAACATAGGCAGATAAAGATGCATAGTTGTTAAAATGCTTTTGAACTTAAGAGATCAACAACTTAAAATAGTTATATATATTTTTATATATATTTTTTTACTATGTATAAGCCTTATGGTAATC
Source organism: Tragelaphus eurycerus (assembly GCA_935064755.1). Classification (NCBI taxonomy): domain Eukaryota; kingdom Metazoa; phylum Chordata; class Mammalia; order Artiodactyla; family Bovidae; genus Tragelaphus; species Tragelaphus eurycerus. The sequence goes on along the minus strand of CAKXYN010000046.1, from coordinate 17,997,084 downwards.
ACAAACCAAAAAAAAAAATCTATATAGATACACAAGAAAAGAGATTGGAATCCTAACATAGCGCTAACAATGATCATTAAATCAAAAAGGAGAAAAGCAAAAGAGAAAAGGAACAGAAAAAGAACTATAGAAGCAACCCTAAACCAATGAGCAAAATGGCACTAGGTACATATCTATCAATAATTACTTTAAATGGAAATGGACTAAATGCTCCAATAAAAAACATTAAATGGCTGAATGGATACAAAAACAAGAACCACATATATGCTGTCTTATAAGAGATTCACTTCAGATCCAAAGATACATGCAAACTGAAAGTGAGGGGATGGAAAAAGATATTCCATGCAAATGGAAATGAAAAGAAATCTGGGGTTGCCACACTCATCAGACCAAATTGACTGTAAAACAAAGACTGTAACAAAAGAAGGACATTAATTGCATGATGATCAAGGAATCGATCCTGAAAAAAGATGCAACAATTGTAAGTATATACGCACCCAACATAGGGGCACCTGAATACATAAAGCAAATGTTAACAAACACCCAGGGAGAAGTTGACAGTAACACAATAATAGTAGAAGAATTTAACACTTCACTTATATCAAGGACAGATTAGGCAAAAAATCAAAAAGGAAACACTAACCTTAAGTGACACATTAGATCATATTGATGGATTGAATAGATATACATAGAACATTCACAGTCGGACACAACTGAGCGACTGAACTGAACTGAACTGAGAACATTCCATCCAAAAGTATCAGAATACATTCTTTTTAAGTGCACATGAAACATTATCCAGGATAGAACACATGCTAGGCCAGAAAGCAAGTCTCACTAAATTAAGAAATTTGAAATCATATCAAGCATCTTTTCGGATCACAACACTGTGAAACCAGAAATCAACTACAAGAAAAAAAATCCACAAATACGTGGTGGCTAAATAATATGTTACCAAACAACCAATGGGTCACTAAAGTAATCAAAGAGGAAATCAAAAGGTACCTAGAGACAAATGAAAACTAAAACACAACGATCTAAATTCTATGGGATGCCTCAAAAGCAGTTCTAAACAGGCAAGTTTATAGCAATAAAAGTCTACCTCAAGAAATAAGAAAAAACTCAAGTAAAGAACCTTATGGGCTTCCCTGGTGTCTCAGATGATAAAGTGCCCGCCTGCAATGCAGGAGACCCGGGTTTGATCCCTGGATCAGGAAGATCCCCTGGAGAAGGAAATGGCAACCCACTCCAGTATTCTTGCCTGGAGAATCCCATGGACAGAGGACCCTGATAGGCTACAGTGTATGGGCTCCAAAGAGTCGGACATGACTGAGTGACTTCACTTTCACTTAAACAACCTTATACCTAGAGGAATGAGAAGAAGAACAAACAAACCTAAAGTTGGTAGAAGGAAAGCATAAAAATTCAGAGCAGAAATAAATGAAGTAGACACACACAAAAAAATAGAAAAGAACAATGAAACTAAGAGTTTCTTGAAAAGATAAATGCAATAGATAAACCTTTAGCTAAACTCATCAGAAAAGAGGGAGAGGGCCCAAATCAATGAAATCAGAAACTATAAACCTAGAAGTCACAACCAACACCACAGAAATACAAAGGATCATAAAAGATTACTATGAACAGCTACATGCCAATAAAATGGAATAGACAACATAGAAAAAAATGAATGAATTCCTAGAAATGCACTATTTCCCAAGACTGAACCAGGAAGAAGTAAAATATATGAACAGACCAGTTACCAGTAAGTTAATTGAATCACTATTAAAAAAAAAAAAAACTCCCAACAAACAAAAGTCCAGGACCAGATGGTTTCTCAGGTGAATTCTAACACACATTTAAAGGAGTATTATTATCAATCCTTCTCAAACTATTCCAAAAAAGGTTGCAGTGAAAGGAACATTCCCAAATTCATCTACAAGGTCAGCATCACCCTAATACCAAAGCCAGACAAAGACACCACAAAAAAAGAAAATTATATGCCAATATCATTGATGAACATAGATGCAGAAATACTCAATAAAATACTATAAACCAAATTCAACAATACGTTAAAAAGGATCATAAACTACGGCCAAGTGCTATTAATAATAGGGATGCTCAGGTGGTTCAATCGCCAATCAATCAATGTGATACAGCACAATAACAAATTAAATAATAAAAACCATATTACCTAAGTATCTCAATAGATGCAGAAAAAGCTTTAGACTCTCAACAAAGTGGGCATAAAGGAAATATACCTCGGCACAATAAAAGCCATATATGATAAGCCCATTATAGTGAAAAGCATTTTCTCTAAGATGAAGAGCAAGACAAGGATGCCCACTTTCACCAGATTTATTCAACATGGTGTTACAAGTTCTAGCCACAGCAGTCAGACAAGAAAAATAAATAAGAGTGATCTCAATTGGAAAGGAAGAAGTAAAATTGTCACTATTTGTAGATGACATGATGCTATATTTAAAATATTCTAAGGACACCATCAAAAAAATTACCAGAACTCATCAATGAGTTCACTAAAGTCTCAGGGTAAAAGATTTTATATATATATATCTGTCACGTTTATATACACTAACAGCAAACTATTGGAAAGGAAATTAAGAAAACTATCTCATTTACAATCACATCAAAAGGAATAAGACAGCCAAGATAAATTAGTTAAAGAGGTAAAAGATTTGTAGTTGGAAAACTAGAAAACACTGATGAAAGAAATTAAATACAACACAAATGAATGGAAAGATATACCCTGTTCATAGATTGGAATAATTAATATTGTTGATGTGACCATACTATCCAAAGCAATCTACAGATTCAATGCAATCCCTATCAAAATACCAATGGCATTTTTCACACAACTAGAGCAAATAATTCTAAAATTTGTATAGAAATACAAAAGACCCTGAATAGCCAAAACAATCTTTAGAAAGGTTCAGAACAAAATTGGAGGTACCACACCCCTTGGTTTCAAACTGTACTATAAAGCTACAGTAATCAAGACAGTATGGGACTGGCACAAGAACAGAATGGGGTCCAGAAATGAATGCACTCTTATTTGGTCAATTAGTCTATGACAAGTGAGGCAAGAATGTACAGTGGAGACAAGACTGCTGCTTCAATAAATGTTGGGAAAATTTGACAGCTACATGTAAAAGAATCATATTAGAGTACTTTCTCACACCATATAAAAATAAACTCAAAATGGGTTAAAGATGTAAATGTAATACCTGAAATCATAAAAATTCTAGAAGAAAACATAGGTAGTATGCTCTTTGACATTGGTCCTAGTAATATTGTTTTTCACTATGTCTCCTTAGGCAAGGGAAACAAAAGTAAAATAAACAAGTAGGGCTACATCAAACTAAAACTCTTTTGTACAGTGAACCAAGCTATCAACAAAACTAAAAGGTTGCCTAATGAATGAAAGAAAATATTTGCAAATGATATATCTGACAATGGGTTAATATCTAAAATATATAAAGAACTCATATACCTCAAAATAAAAGGAAAAAAAATCAACCCTACTGAAAAATGGGCATAGGACCTGGACAGACATTTTTCGGGTGGCCAACAGGCACATGAAAATATGGTCAACATCACTAATCATCAGGGAAATGCAAATGAAAACCACAGTGCAATATCTCCTCACACATGTCACAATGATTATTATCAAAAATACAAGAAACAAGTATTGGCAAGGATGTGGAGAAAAAAGAACCCTCATGTGCGGGTGCTTAGAATGTAAATTCAGGCAGCCACTATGAAAAACAGTGTGGAGGCTTCTTTAAAAATTAAAAATAGAATTTTTATATGATCCAGAAATTCCAGTCCAAGCTATTTATCCAAAAAAACAAAAATACTAATTAAAAAATACATATCAACCCCTATGTTCATGGCAACATCATTTAAAACAGCCAAGATATTGAAACAACTTAAATGCCCATCGATGGATGAATGGATAAAGAAGAGTGGTATATACCTATGACAGAATAGTACTCAGCCATAAAAAATAATGACATTCTGCCATTTGTGACAACATGTATTGACCTGGAGAGTTTTATGCTAAGTGAAATAAATAAGACAGAGAAAGAAAAATAGCATATGATTTCACTCATATGTGGAATCTAAAAACAAGTGAAGAAATACAACAGAAGAGAGCTATATACACAGAAAACAAACAAGTGGTTTCCAGAAGAGAGAGGAGTCGGGGATGAAAGAAATAGATGAGGAAGATAAAGGGAACATTTCGTGCAAACATGGGCACAATAAATGACAAAAACAGCAAGGACCTAATAAAAGTAGAAGAGACTAAGAAGAGGTAAACTATACAAAAAAAAAAAAAGTCTAAATTACCCTGATAACCATGATGGTGGGATTATTCACCTAGAGCCAGACATCCTGGAGTGTGAAGTCAAGTAGGCCTTTGGAAGCAATACTACAAACAAAGCTAGTGGAGGTGATGGAATTCCACCTGAACTATTTCAAATCCTAAAAGATAATGCTGTTAAAGTTCTGCACTCAATATGCCAGCAAATTTGGAAAACTCAGCAATTGCCACAGAACTGGAAAAGGTCAGTTTTTATTCCAGTCTCAAAGAAGGGCAATGCCAAAGAATATTCAAACTACTGTACAACTGCGCTCATTTCACATGCTAGCAAAGTAATGCTCAAAATCCCACAAGCTAGGCTTCAACAGCACATGAACCAAGAACTTCAAGATGTACAAGCTAGATTTAGAAAAGGTAGAGGAACCAGAGATCAAATTGCCAACATCCGTTGGATCGTAGAGAAAGCAAGAGAATTCCAGAAAAACATCTACATCTATATCAATGTCAATGTTAAAGCTTTTGACTGTAGATCACAAAAAAACTGTGGAAAATTCTTAAAGAGATGGGAATACCAGACCCACATTATCTGCCTCCTAAGAAGCCTGTATGCAGGTCAAGAAGCAACAGTTAGAACTGGACATGGAACAACAGAGTGTCTCGAATTGGGGAAGGATTGTGTCAAGGCTATATATTGTCACCCTGCTTATTTAACTTACATGCAGACTACATCATGCAAAATGCAGGGCTGGATGAATCATAAGGTGGAATCAAGATTGCCAGGAGAAATACCAAGAATGTCAGATATGCAGATGATATCACCCCAATGGCAGAAAGCGAGGAGGAAATAAAGAACCTCTTGATGAAGGTGAAAGAGGAGGGTTAAAAAGCTGGCTCAAAACTCAGCATTCAAAAAGATCATGGCATCCGGTTCCATCACTTCATGCCAAATAGATGGGGAAAAAAATGGAAACAATGGCAGATTTTCTTTCCTTGCACTCCAAAATCACTGCAGATGGTGACTGCCACCATGAAATTAAAAGATGATATCTCCTTGGAAGAAAGGCTATGACAAACCTAGACAGTGTATTAAAAAGCAGAGATATCACTTTGTCAACAAAGATCTGCATAGTCAAAGCTATGGTTTTTCCAGTTGTCATGTATGGATATGAGAGTTGTTCCATGAGGGCTGAGCAATGAAGAATTGATGCTTACAAACTATGGTGCTGGAGAAGAGTCTTGAGAGTCCCTTGAACATCAAGGAGATCAAACCAGTCAATCCTAAAGGAAATCAACACTGAATATTCATTGGACGGACTGATGCTGAAGCTGAAGCTCCAATACTTTGGCCACCTGATGCAAAGAGCCGAGTCATTGGAAAAGAAGAGCCACTGGAAAAAGAGCAGGAGGAGAAGGGGGCGACAGAGAGTGAGATGGTCGGATGACATCATTGACTCAATGGACATGAGTTTGAGCAAATTCAGGGAGACAGTGAAGGACAGAGAAGCCTGGTGAGCTGCATTCCATGGGTCCTCAAAGAGTTGGAAATGACTTAGCCACTAAACAAGAAGAACAAGAGGTACAAACTTCCAGTTACAAAGTAAATGAATTATGGGTACGAAATGTACAGTGTAGGGAATATAATCAATAAATATATGATATCTTTGTATTGTGACAGATGGTAGACTTATTGTGGTGATCATTTTGAAATGTATAGAAACACTGAATCACTGTATTGTGCACCGGAAAATAACATAGTGCTGTTGGTCTAATATACCTCAAATACAAACAAATTCATAGAAAAAGATCAGATTTGTGGCTTTCAGAGGCAAGGGTGGGAACAGAGGGGATGGGATAAAAGCAGTCAAAACTTACCAACTTCCAGTTATAAGATAAATAAGTACTAGGGATGTAATATACAATATGATTAACACAGTTATATAGTGTATTATAACAACCTTATATATGAGAGTTAAGAAAGTAAATCCTAAGAGTTTTCATCAAAAGAAAAAAATTTTTCTATTTCTTTTATTTGGTATCTATATGAGATGATGAATGTTCACTAAACTTATTATACTATAGTAATCATTACAGGATGTATTTAAATAAATCTTATGATTAATATACCTTAAACTTATATAGTGCTGTATGTCAATTATATATCAATAAAACTGAAAGAAAAAATAAAGGAAAAAAATGGATCATATTTTTAAGTATAGAACATAAAGCTATAATATTTTTAGAAGAAAACAGAAAATTTCATGACTTGTGGATACATGAAGAATTTTTAGGCATTACACCAAAAGCATGAACAATAAGAAATTGTAACGGTGACTTCCCTGGTGGTCCAGTGGTTAAGATTTTGCCTTCCAATGCCGGGGGTGTGGGTTCAATCCCTGGTTGGGGAGCTAAGATCCCGCATTCCTCATGGCCAAAAAAACAAAAAGCATTATTGTAACAAATTCAATAAAGACTTTAAAAATGGCCCACATCAATCAATAAATAAAATTTAAAAGAGAAATCATAAGGAAAAAAGGTGCTACATTTTATCTCATCATAATTTAAAACATTTATTCTGAGAAAGCTTATTAAGAGAATGAAAAGACGAACAGATATTCACAATGAAGTATTTGTAAATTACACATCCAACTAAGATGCAAAACACACAGCATATATGAAGAACCCTCAAAACTCAGCAATAAGAAAATTAACAGCTAAATTAAAAAGCAAGCAAAGGACCGAACAGACAATGCACTGAAGAGGACACAAGAATGACAAATAAACACAAAAAACACACAAAATAATGTTTAAAATCATTAGCTGCTGCTGCTGCTGCTGCTAAGTCGCTTCAGTCGTGTCCAACTCTGTGCAACCCCATAGACGGCAGCCCACCAGGCTCCCCTGTCCCTGGGATTCTCCAGGCAAGAACACTGGAGTGGGTTGCCATTTCCTTCTCCAATGCATGAAAGTGAAAAGTGAAAGTGAAGTCGCTCAGTCATGTCCGACTCCCAGCGACCCTATGGACTGTAGCCTACCAGGCTCCTCCACCCATGGGATTTTCCAGGCAAGAGTACTGGAGTGGGGTGCCATTGCCTTCTCCGCATTAGCTGTTAAGAAACTGCAAATTAAAGCCACAATCAGATATCACTATATACCTATTAGAATAGCTGTAGTTAAGAAAAAAAAAAAAAAAAACCTGACAATGTCAAAGTGCTGGAGAGAATCTGAAGCAAATGGAATGTTCATAGATTGATGGAGGGAATGCAGAATAGTACAGTTACTCTGGAAGACATCTTGCCAATTTCTTTAAAAGGTAAATATACACTTGGTTTCCCCAAGTGGCTCAGTAGTAAAGAATCCACCTGCCAATGCAGGAGACGCCAGAGACACAAGGTTCAATCCCTGGGTTGGGAAGATCCCCTGGAGGAGGAAATGGCAACCCACTTCAGTATTCTTGTCAGGATGATCCCATGAACAGAGGGGCCTGGCGAATACTCCATGGGGTCACAAAGAGTCAGATGTGACTGAGCGACTAAGCACACACACTTAGTACATGAGGCATCAGTCCCACTCCTGGGTACTTGCCCTAGAGAAATGAAAACTTAGGTTTACAAAAACACCTGTGTGTGAATGTTAATGCCAATCTTACTCATAATCTCTAAAAACTGAAAGCAGCCAAGATGTCTTCCAACAGATGAATGGATTAAACAGCCTCTGGTACATCCATGAAGAGGATCAGATCAGATCAGATCAGATCAGATTAGATCAGTCGCTCAGTCGTGTCCGACTCTTTGCGACCCCATGAATCACAGCAAGTCAGGCCTCCCTGTCCATCACCAACTCCCGGAGGTCACTCAGAATCACGTCCATCGAGTCAGTGATGCCATCCAGCCATCTCATCCTCTGTCGTCCCCTTCTCCTCCTGCCCCCAATCCCTCCCAGCATCAGAGTCTTCTCCAATGAGTCAACTCTTCGCATGAGGTGGCCAAAATACTGGAGTTTCAGCTTTAGCATCATTCCTTCCAAAGAAATCCCAGGGCTGATCTCCTTCAGAGTGGACTGGTTGGATCTCCTTGCAGTCCAAGGGACTCTCAAGAGTCTTCTCCAACACCACAGTTCAAAAGCATCAATTCTTTGGTGCTCAGCCTTCTTCACAGTCCAGCTCTCACATCCATACATGACCACAGGAAAAACCATAGCCTTGACTAGAAGGACCTTTGTTGGCAAAGTGATGTCTCTGCTTTTGAATACGCTATCTAGGTTGGTCATAACTTTCCTTCAAAGGAGTAAGCGTCTTTTAATTTCATGGCTGCAGTCACCATCTGCAGTGATTTTGGAACCCAGAAAAATAAAGTCTGACACTGTTTCCACTGTTTCTCCATCTATTTCCCATGTAGTGATGGGACCGGATGCCATGATCTTCGTTTTCTGAATGTTGAGCTTTAAGCCAACCTCTTCACTCTCCACTTTCACTTTCATCAAGAGGCTTTTGAGTTCCTCTTCACTTTCTGCCATAAGGGTGGTGTCATCTGCATATCTGAGGTGATTCATATTTCTCCCGGCAATCTTGATTCCAGCTTGTGTTTCTTCCAGCCCAGCGTTTCTCATGATGTACACTGCATATAAGTTAAATAAGCAGGGTGACAATATACAGCCTTGATGTACTCCTTTTCCTATTTGGAACCAGTCTGTTATTCCATGTCCAGTTCTAACTGTTGCTTCCTGACCTGCATACAAATTTTTCAAGAAGCAGAGCAGGTGGTCTGGTATTCCCATCTCTTTCAGAATTTTCCACAGTTTATTGTGATCCACACAGTCAAAGGCTTTGGCATAGTCAATAAAGCAGAAATAGATGTTTTTCTGGAACTCTCTTGCTTTTTCCATGATCCAGCAGATGTTGGCAATTTGATCTCTGGTTCATCTGCCTTTTCTAAAACCAGCTTGAACATCAGGAAGTTCACGGTTCACATATTGCTGAAGCCTGGCTTGGAGAATTTTGAGCATTACTTTACTAGCGTGTGAGATGAGTGCAATTGTGCAGTAGTTTGAGCATTCTTTGGCATTGCCTTTCTTTGGGATTGGAATGAAAACTGCCCTTTTCCAGTCCTGTGGCCACTGCTGAGTTTTCCAAATTTGCTGGCATATTGAGTGCAGCACTCTCACAGCATCATCTTTCAGGATTTGGAATAGCTCCACTGGAATTCCATCACCTCCACTAGCTTTGTTCGTAGTGATGCTTTCTAAGGCCCACTTGACTTCACATTCCAGGATGTCTGGCTCTAGGTCAGTGATCACACCATCATGATTATCTGGGTCATGAAGCTCTTTTTTGTACAGTTCTGTGTATTCTTGCCATCTCTTCTTAATATCTTCTGCTTCTGTTAGGTCCATACCATTTCTGTCCTTTATCAAGCCCATCTTTGTATGAAATGTCCCTTTGGTATCTCTGATTTTCTTGAAGAGATCCCTAGTCTTTCCCATTCTGTTGTTTTCCTCTATTTCTTTGCATTGATCACTGAAGAAGGATAGTTGATAAATCCACAGACTGGATGAATCACAAATGCATTATGCTAAATGAAAGAGGCCCATCTCAAAATGTATGATTATGATTGTTTAACATTATGGAAAAGGTAAAACTATAAGGACAGGGAATAGATTACTGGTTATCAGAGGTCTGGGATGGAGGGCATGGTTTGACTACAAAGGGCAGAAGAGGGATTTTGGGGGGATGATAAAACTCTTTTTATACCCTGATTATTGTGATAGTTACATGAATTTATTCATGTGTTAAAATTCATGGTGCTGAAAACAAAAAAAAATGTAATTTCACTATAATAATTTCAAGGATATTATTTAAAATGTTAATGAGTCACATATAGAGAATTAGGAACAAAATAGCATTCAAAATAACACCACCCATCTCAAAAGTGACACAAGGGAAGTTAAAAACCTTTAGATAAAAAATCTTGGTGAAATTTTCAGCCTGAAATTATAAAACAAGCTGTCAAATAAGTGTAAAGCAAAGACAAACTCTGCTCATGCAAAATCTCAAAAGAAATCATTTCCGTGTACCTTTTCTCAGGAAGCTCCTGGAGGCTATGTCCCATCAAAAACATTGTAGTAGCAGAAAAAAAGGAGGGGGCAGTTCCAGTAAACAGAATATCTCACTTGCTGCTGCTGCTAAGTCACTTCAGTTGTGTCTAATTCTCTGCGACCCCATAGACGGCAGCCCACCAGGATCCCCTGTCCCTGGGATTCTCCAGGCAAGAACATTAGAGTGGGTTGCCATTTCTTTCTCCAATGCATGAAAGTGAAAAGTGAAAGTGAAGTCGCTCAGTTGTGTCCGATTCTTAGCGACCTCATGTACTGCAGCCTACCAGGTGCCTCCATCCATGGGATTTTTCAGGCAAGAGTACTGGAGTGGGGTGCCATTGCCTTCTCCGAATATCTCACTTAGGGCCTAGGCAAAGGAATGTTCTAGATCAATGCAGCACCCTTAGCAATGAGTAAACTTTGGAATACCAATTAACAAAATGATCTCCAAGACCAAAGGAGTGAATATGTGAAGATTTGGAAAATACCGCTTATAAGTCTATGACAGAAATATTAAGTTCCTTTAGGGCAGGAACTTACTGTGTCTTGTTCACTGTTGTGGTCTGAGGTCTTGGAAGGGTACCTGGCACATGGAAAGCATTCAGTAAAGATTTATTAAGTGAAAAAGAAAAGGGAGGAAGAGTGAATGGGAGCAGAGGAACTTGATGCAGTGAGTATACACAGCTCTTTTCAAGAAGTTTTCTATAAAGCTGATCTTAGAAACGTGGGATAGCTGAAAGAAAAATGGGATAAGAAGAGAGTTTTTAATTTAGGAGAAATGACTTGACTGTATGCTGATAGAAATGATCTTCAAAAGAGGAAAACATTTAGGTGGAAGGAAGAAAGATTTCTTCCGATTACCCTATAGTCTCAGGGAAATGGGAAACAAGGCCATTAGGTGACAGTGAAGATACTCCCCAGTATCTTCAACATCTCTAGATGTTCCTCTTACCTTCTTTCTTCTAACAGAAAGCTGGCTGGTCTCTAAGATATTTACTTTCCTTAAAGCTTTTGAAAGTGGTACTGTCATCTCACACACCTCCACCAATATAGAGCTAATACTTTTGTAGGATTTAGATCCTTTTTAAGTTACTGAGACTAGTTTCATTGCCTTCAGTATGTTCTATCTTGAAGAATGATCTATGTGAAATTGAAAAGAACGTGCATTCCACTATTGTTGAATGAAATGTTTTATAGATGCCAGTTATCTTGAGTTAATAGGGAATGCAGTTCAAGTTTCCTTGGTAATCTTCTATCAATTAGTTAGAGTAGAATATTAAAGGCTCCAGATGTAATTGTTGAATGTCCTAGTTCTCACTTGAATTCTGTCAAGTTTTGTTATGTGTATTTTGAGGCTCTGTTGCTATGTGCATAAAGCTTAAAATTGTTATGTTTCCCTAATCAAGGGATCCTTTTATCACTATAAAATGTTCAATGATGTCTCTAGTAACATTTTCTGCCTGAAAAGTCTGCTTTGTCTGAAATTGTTATGGATACAACAGGAGTCTTTGAATGCTTAATTCTAGTATATTTTTCTACCCTTTTATTCTGAAAAGATTATGTCATTAATTTGAATGTATACCCACTGTCAAGAGAATAAGCTCGAATCTGGTTCTTACATCAAGTGGACAATTATTGCCTTTTGATTTGAGTGTTTAATAAATTTATAATATAGATAGATTTATGTGTTTTGCTACCAGATGCCATGATCTTCGTTTTCTGAATGTTGAGCTTTAAGCCAACCTTTTCACTCTCCACTTTCACTTTCATCAAGAGGCTTTTTAGTTCCTCTTCACTTTCTGCCATAAGGGTGGTCCCATGGGAAATAGATGGAGAAACAGTGGAAACAGTGTCAGACTTTATTTTTCTGGGCTCCAAAATCACTGCAGATGGTGACTGCAGCCATGAAATTAAAAGACTCTTACTCCTTGGAAGGGAAAGTTATGACCAACCTAGACAGCATATTCAAAAGCAGAGACATCACTTTGCCAACAAAGGTTCGCCTAGTCAAGGCTATGGTCTTTCCTGTGGTCATGTATGGATGTGAGAGCTGGACTGTGAAGAAGGCTGAGCGCCAAAGAATTGATGCTTTTGAACTGTGGTGTTGGAGAAGACTCTTGAGAGTCCCTTGGACTGCAAGGAGATCCAACCGGTCCATTCTGAAGGAGATCAGCCCTGGGATTTCTTTGGAAGGAATGATGCTAAAGCTGAAACTCCAGTATTTTGGCCACCTCATGCGAAGAGTTGACTCATTGGAGAAGACTCTGATGCTGGGAGGGATTGAGGGCAGGAGGAGAAGGGGACGACAGAGGATGAGATGGCTGGATGGCATCACTGACTCGATGGATGTGAGTCTGAGTGACCTCCGAGAGCTGGTGATGGATAGGGAGGCCTGGTGTGCTGCAGTTCATGGGGTCGCAAAGAGTCGGACATGACTGAGCGACTGATCTGATCTGATGAGTTTTATACATTTTTCATGTCTTTTTGTTCCTCTAATCCTCTATCACTACAATCATTTGAGTTAAATAGATATGTTCCAGTGCCACTTGGTTCCCCTGTTCCAGAGCTTACCAGCTGAGGTCTCAGAGCTTGCAGGTGGCCCTTCCCTCTCTAGCAAGAGCTAGCACATGCCCTGTGCTGGTAGATGCTACAGAGTCTGCTCCCCCACAAAGCAACAGATGCCTCTCCCAGGGATACCCCCCATCTCTTCTCCATAAATGCACTGGGGATTTGCTGAGCCTGATAAGAGGAAAAAGAAACGATACACCAAGGGAGGTGCAATAAATAGCTAGCCTGTCCTGGCAGGAGCAGGACAATATCCCTGTGACAGGATTTTGAGGGTGCTGAATCAAGGGGACTGGAATAAAAGATCGGATAAGCAAATTTTACTGAGTGGAGATGCTCTATCATGCCATGGGATTTAACACACTGGCAGGGAGTCCAGGAGATGGAGGAAATTCACTGCCAGACTGGTCCTTTGAAGCTTTGAGAAAGTGATGGCCCATACGGAGAGAAGTGGAAATGCCGCCTTGGACTGGCAGATGGCAGAGGAAGGAACAAAAAGGTTGAGTGATGCAGACATGCTAGAATGGATAGGAAAGGTGAGGCCAGTCACGTGGCCTGATGGTTATGTCCAACTGTAGGGCTGAGAGGACTCATCACTCACCAAAGCCATCAGGAGCGTTCTAGTGAGAGGGGCCCCGGCATCACTAAGAAGTTTGGTGGTTGTGCCCTTCTGCAGGCCAGTCCTGATGATGGAAGAAAAGTGGTCCTGCCCTGCGTTCATTACCACCTGTGGGAACCAAGGAACTCTGATGTAATAGAGGGCAGCTCTTAATCAGGACATGCCAGCAGAACACATTTCCAGTAATGACCAGCAAGGTCAGAGGGCAGGTCAAGGGTGCCTGCTTGACCGGGATAAAGCTCAGAAGATGGCTCAGACAGCATGGCTCCCTATGGGTAACTACAGCCAGATATAGGCAAGAATGCAAGAGAAGGAGGGCAGTTGTCCCACTAAAAAGCCATGATCTTTTGCTCAGTTCCTGGTCCTGAGCCAACTTAGAGACTGGCCCCACTGAAGAGGTGGATGAGTCCTGAGGAGGAAGGATCCAGAAGCAAGGCAGTGGGTTACATCCTTTCCTAAAGAGAATGACTGCCATTTCTCAGGTGATGGTACACCGAGGCTGGAAAAATATCCAAACACTTCTACTACTACTGAACACAGGATATGAGTTGACATTGATCCCAGAGGCCCAAAGTGTCACGATGGCACTGCATTAGAATGTGGCTTATGAGGTGCTGGCATTAAAAGGAGTTGGGAAATAGAGACCAGATCACAGTGAGCTGATTGGGTCCCTGGACTGACACAGTGGTCATTTCTCCAGTGCCCAAGGTGATAATTCTAAGTGATATACTTGGTAGTTGGACCAATGAACCTCACATTGGATCATTGGTTTGTGGTGTCTGAGCTATCACCTTATGAAGACCAAGAGGAACCTCTGACACTGGCTCCCACCCCAGGACAAGAGAGCAAGTCAAAACCAGTATCAGATCCTGGTGAGGATAGAGGGGTAAATTAGAGATCAGGGACATCATTGGAGATGTATGGGATGCAGGGAAAGAGGAGGTAGGAGAGCCACAGGGATGAAGAGGGTGGAGGTGGTGAGAAGAAGTTTTAGCATTCTCTCTATGGGGGAGGGAGGAAGGGAATGGAAATGGTGAGAGGGACGATAGAGGCTTCCACTGGATCCACCAGTAATGTTTCCTAGGGAACTGGTGGATGCAGGAGATTTTGCTTTCTGCTTCCTTATCCATTTGAGCATGTTTGAAATAGCACACCATGACCTTAAAAGTCCCTGGGAGAAGTGGGAGAGGGCGGTATCCACACACAGGCAGGAACCATGGTGGGGGGTGGGGAGAGGGCATGCTTGAGGAGGAAGATTGAAGATTTACAGTGCGCCCAATCTCCTCTGCTCTGTAACTTTCTCCAGCATTGCCAGCTTATCAGGTGCAGACCCAGAGAAATTGGGCCTTTTAGTTAAACAGAAAAGAGGAGTTCAGGCACCCCAGGCTTCTCCAGGAGGTTAGCTATAGAGGGATGCAGGAGGGAGACATGACTGAAGACAGAGGAGTATGAATGGGAAAGAGAGGGAGGAAGGTAGGGGGAAATGGAGGGGCTGGTTGTTGGAGTAGGGGTTGGGTGGCAGACAAGGGAAAAATTCTAACACTCCAGGGCCTAAATTCTAACACTCCTTGTCTTTACCAAGGGAAAGACCAGTTCCCAGACATGAGGGAAGCTGGGAATCTCCAGTTTCAGGAAAATCTGAGAGACACCTGGTAATCCACACCTACTGCTACCAGCACTGGTAGGTCTTGGTTGTGCTTCCTTCTGGACATTGAAAACATACCTGTACGTACACTTATATGAATTCTCAAATGTTAGATACAGTTGACTGTGTGTGTGTTTCAAGTTACCAGTGTGAATCCAACTCCATAATTCTGCGACTTGCAGCATGCAGTCAGGAGGATGCTTTTGAAATCTGTGCATGGGGCCTGATGAGTTCCTTTGGACTGCCAGGTTTTAATCCACTGGATGTGACACCACGTTGCATTCATCCATCTCCATACTGATGGGAATTTGGAGTCTTCCCAGTTTTTTCCATCACAAACATCTTTGTGCATGTGTTCTTGTGCACTACAGGTAACAGCCATGTCTCTAGAAGATGCACCAGGCAGCAGACTTGCCTGAACATAAAGGAAATAGCATTTCATTTTTACTTTCATTTTTAAGGTCTTTGGCTCAAAGCTAGGACTCTGGAACCAGACTGTCTGGTTTCAATCCTGCCATTGATCCAGATGGGCCAAATGACCTTGGGCCAGTAGCTAAACCTCTTGTGCCTGTTTCCTGTAAGAGGCCAGTAATAGTGGGTACTTAAGTCCTAGGATTGGCACAAAGATGCATTACTTTTTAGCTTCAGTGCTTAAAGTAGAAGCACTGTAGAAGAGTAGAAGCACTTTTAAAAGAGTGCCAGGAACATAGTCCATGCTGTATACCATTGCTTTTCCTGGATTCTGCCAAATTACCCACCCAAATGGCTCTTTTCAACACTACAGTAGGGGTTGGCTCCTAACCTCTCCCATCTCTGAATGGTTAAGCTCTTTGAAGATCACAAACCTAGAGTGTGAAAACCGATTTGTGGTTTTAGTTTGCACCTCCAGGAGTATCAGTGGTGAGCATCTTTTGCATTGTGTACTGGCCACTGGAATTCCCTCTTCTTTAAATTGCTTTGGAGTGGAGGAGGAGCTGAGGGAGTGGGGCCAAGCCCAGCCTATCCCCAGATCCACCCTGCAAATGTTTGCTGAGAACACAGGTCCAGGACGATCTGATCACCTATCTAATGGAGCAGTTGAATCAGACCGTTTAAGCAGTAAATAGGACACTCTTTGCTCTCTGGCCATTTATGGAGAAAGTACGCCTACTACTGATCACTGATCACTGCCTGTGGGATGCTTCTGCCCATTCTCCCATTGGGTTATAAGGCTCGCGGTGGAAGGGAGGATGGCAAATGCTTTCAGCACATGCTAGGCGCCTAGCACCTCCATCCTGACGTTTCATCCTCGCCTCCCAGGAGACCAGCGCCCTCAGTACCCTCCTCCTGCTCCACCCACTTTGTACACAGTCAGGGCTCAGGGCTGTGACTCTAACCGGAAAGGGGAGGTAGGACAGGAGGAGGTGGGACAAAAGGCTTGAGAGAGGTACACTAGCAGCATGACCTTCACCCGTCAACTCGCCAACTGCCCGCATGGCTTTTGGGCTTGACAGCAAACCAGAGGACGCCCTTGACCCCACTGGTTATGACTCAAGGGGGTGGGCCAACAAGGCGCATGCTGGTTGGTGGGAACCGGACCAATGAGGAGGCGGTGGCACAGCCGTCCCAGGCACGCTGAAAGCCTCACGTCATTTGCAACGACCTCCTGCGTCCAGTGCCTGTGGTGCTTGATGGCACGCTCCAGACGCTGCCCACCTCACCTGCCCTCACTGCCACCACCACCACCGCCACCGCGACCTGGGTGATAAATTGTCACCGCCCCAGTTCCTGGGGCCACCCAGATCGCGACATGAGCTCCCGGGATGATGAGGTGTCTGTTTGGGGAGCAAGTTTTGGCCCACCAGGCGGGGAGCAGACCAGCGTCCATCAGGCCGGTTCCACAGCCCCACAGGGACCCAAACTGGGCCCCAAGCCGGGGGCATCGTGAAGCGGCGAGGGTGAGGGCGGAGGTGGTTTCCCAGACCCTGGGGGGTGGGGGGGCTTCGAGTCAGAGCGGGAGGTGCTGGAAGCCAGAGGGCTGGTGCTGTGGGGCTGCGAAGGCTGGCCTGGCTTCCCGGCTGACGACAAGGGGGACGCCCTGCAGCTGGCTGACGAGACGGTGGCGGCCATCCTGCGGCAGCTGGGCGACCTGGACGTGCTGGGTGTCGGCAGATACCCGTCCCCAGAGAGCTACGCGGTTGGTGAAGTGTCCGCCTTGTGGGCCGACCTCGAGGCGGGTCTTGGCGGTAGAGGCGTGGCCGCCCAGAGTAGTGGGGAAGTGGCGCCGGTTGCGGTCTGCCCTCTCCAGGTCGGTGGGCCCAAGGTGGGCCGGGCCTGGGGGAACTCTAAGAGAGGCACTAAGAGTAGGTTGAACGTGGCTGTGGATCACCAGTGGCCCCCCTCTGAAGGTTCGGCTGGGCTGCTCTCTGACCTCGAGTCCTTTGATGAGTTCAGTGAGATAGAGCTAATGAGGGTGAGCACGTATCCCAAAGAAGGAGGCCAGGCCAAGCTCAACAGCCCCGAGGATCCCGGGGAAACACCCAGACACTCGAATGTCCAAGGCAGGGAAAATCTCCTTAACGTGCCAGGCACTCTCCAATGCTCAGCTCTGCGAGGACTCATTTGGGCTGTGGAAAGGTAGGGCAAGCAGGGGCCCAGGAGAAGAAAGAAATCCCTCAAGGGAGCCTCCAAACCTGCCCTGGGGGAACCTTTCCTTCCTGGGGGCAGGGAATCTCAGCCACTCCCCTGGAACCAGCCACCTTCCCCGAAGTCTTTGGCATCCTGCTGCTTGGGAGGTCCAAGAGGTATACCTTGGTCCCTTCGGGAATCAAAGAGTCCAAGCACACGGGCGCTGGGAAGAAATCCTTGGTCAGGCAGGTAGGGCAGGTGGTGTCTGCACTGGTGATGGCGAGAGAAGACAAAGATCCAAATAGAGACCCAGTCACAAAGGGCCAAGTGAGTAGGGCCAGGCCCCTCCTCTCTCCCCACTCTTCCCCCTCCCACCCTCCCCAGGACACACTTCTTCACCCGTGCTCCCTCTGTCCATCCCTCAGGGGTCATCATTGGGTGCCCCTTGGTCAGGGGGTCATTAGGATGCCAGATTGGGGTCCTTTTACGAGGGGCAAAGGTTAAAGTAGCACTTCGGGTGTGCTGGGCTGGGTTCTCCACCCTTGGCCTGTTTCCAGTCTCCGCGAGTCTGGGACTAGAGAGGAAGGGAAGGCTGGTAGCTTAACTGTGTCAAAGGGATCCCTTAAAAGCTTCATGGAGCTTCAGTGTTTAGATGAATCACTTTCCTGAATCCTACTTCCTAGCTGTTCCCCAAACCTCCTTTCAGGGGCCCGGGCTTTCTCAGTGCTCCACTCTTGTCCCCAGCTCAGCTCTGCCTGCTGGCCTGGGGCTGACTGATGGAGAAAGTGCTAAAGAGATCAGCCTTTCAATTCTCTTCCCATTCCCCTGCCTCAGCCCAGTCCCAAATCACACCTGCTCACACACACACAGACAGACATATAAATGCACTGGTACACACATACATACATATATATACACACACACATCATTAGTCCAGATTGGTGAAAAATCTTTCTTTTAGCCTCCTCCACGAGGCTGGGGCTGGAGTGGAAAGGAGGGCTGGTAGCTGAATTGGGTCAAGGGGACCTGTTAAAAGCTTCACAGAGCTTTGGTGTTTAGACGCAGCACTTTCCTGAATCCTACTTCCTAGCTGTTCCCCAAACCTTCTTTGCAGGGGCCCCGGCTTTCTCAGTGCCACACTGCTGTCCCCAGCTTAGCTCTGCCTGCCGTCCTGGGGCTGACTGACGGAGAATGTGCTAAAGAGATCAGCCTTTCAATTCTCTTCCCAAGCCCGTGTCTCAGCCTGGTCCCACATCACATGTGCGTGGGCACGCACGTGCGCACACACACACACACACACAGAGAGACATAGACATACAAATGCACTGGTACACACACACACACACACACACACACACATCCTTAGTCCAAATCTGTGAGAAACCTTTGTTTTAGCTGCCCACTCACAGGCCAGGGCCATCTTGTCCATGGGTGCATCATGGAGAACCCAGCCGTGGCAACCTCAACATCAGAGGCCCACAGGATCCAGGAAACTCAGAGCCCATGGCCCTGAACTGGGGAGAAGTCATGCCCAGAGGGCCTGAACCCTCAGGTGAGTGTCCTGGGTTTTGATATGCGGGCAGGGGACCAGGGTGAAAGCAGAAACCTCTTTCTCTCTGTCTCTCTGTTTCTAAGATGAGCATCCATGTTTCTGGTACTCTCCAGAGCCACCCTTCCCAGCTGCTTTGGAGAGCCCTAGGCCCCATCCTGCCTGGTTCTGCTGCCTGTCCAACTCCAGGGAAGATGCTTCCTCCCCATCACACCCATCCCCAGGTCTACCAGCCCCAGCCCCAGGTCTACCACTCTCTCTGGACTCTTGAGGGAGACTGGCACAAACAAGGTAGAGCAGGTGAGCCCTGAAGAAGGACCTGCGTGTGGTGGGCACAGTAATCATGCCCCAAAATGAACAAATCCTAATCCCTGCAGTTGACTTACATGTTCCTTTGCATGATAACAGTGGGTTATGCTTGAAGATGCAATAAAGGCTGCCACTCAGCTGACTTAATGTGGGGTAACTTTCACCTGCATTGGCCACGTCCAGCTGGGCACTTTGGGACTGCCAAGTTTTCCACCTTGACTATCCCTGGGTAACTATCCCAGTCCCTGGACCGTCCCAGTGTTTGAATGACTGTGGTGTGCTTGGTGCCCTTGTGCTTGTGCAATATTAAAGTCCTGGTAAGTACTTCTCAGATACAGATAGAGAACAGGCCTGTAGTTTTGAACCTCACCTTTGTTCCAAACCAATCATTTCTTGCTCCCTAGTCCTCTTGAGGTATCTGCCAGCCTGACTTTTACAATGATGACTCACTTTTAAAAAATGATTTACTATTGATATTTCATAAAATAACCCTTCCAAACATAAAAGACTAACTACATTGAATTAAATATGAATTAAACAAACTATATATATCCACAAAATCCCATGGATGGAGGAGCCTGGTAGGCTCCAGTCCATGGGGTCGCTAAGCGTCAGAAAGGACTGAGTGGCTTCACTTTCACTTTTCACTTTCATGCATTGGAGAAGGAAATGGCAACCAACTCCAGTACTCTTGCCTGGAGAATCCCAGGGACGGGGGAGCGTGGTGGGCTGTCGTCTATGTGGTTGCACAGAGTCGGACACGACTGAAGCGACTTAGCAGCAGCAGCAGCAGTATACATATACATGTTGTGGAGAGTGTCAGCCCTCAGTATGACAATTATGAACCAATCATCCCATGTAACTATACTCAGGTAACTATACTCAGATGTACATTGCACATCCAGAAGTCACCTATGTGTTCTTTTCTCTGAGGAACCCCAATGGATAAATCAACATACTGCCTGATTCCATTTACTTCACATTCTTGAGGAGGCCTACCTACAGAGCGAGAAAACAGATTGGGGGTTGCCAGTGTCTTGGGGTTGAGATTACGGGTTAAACTACCAAAGAGCATGAAACAATTTTGTAGCTGATAAAAATATTTTTTATGTAGATTGTAGTGGTGGTTCCATAATAGAATTTTTGTAGGCACTTAGAGTTTGTATGTAAATTAATTTCAATAAACCCATATTATTTAATAAATTGTAGAAAGTACATTTTGAGATCACAATCAGAGAAGAAAAAGAAACAAAGGGAATCCAAAATGGAAAAGAAAAATTAAAAGTCACTGTTTGCAGATGACATGTCATTATACATTGGAAATCCTAAGGATGCCACCTGAAATCTACCAGAATTCATAAAACAATTCAGTAAAGTTGCAGAGTACAAAGTTATTATAGAGAAAATCTGTTACATTTTTATCCTGTTCATGGGGTCCAATCCCAAAGAAAGGTAATGCCAAAGAACGTTCAGACTACCATACAATTGTGCTGATTTCACACGCTAGTAAGTGAAAGTGAAAGTATTAGTTGCTCAGTCGTGTGTGACTCTTGGCAACCCCATGGACTGTAACCCACCAGGCTCCTCTGTTTATGGGTTTCTCCAGGCAAGAATACTAGAGTGAGAGGCCATTCCCCTCCTCCAGGGGATCTTCCTGACCCAGGGCCCAGAACTCAGGTTTCCTACCTTGCTGTCAGATTCTCTATCATCTGAGCCACCAAGGAAGACCCTGGTGCTAGTAAGATGAAGCTCAATGTCCTTCAAGCTAGGTTTCAGCTGTACATGAACCAAGAACTTCCAAATGTACAAACTGGGTTTAGAAAAGGCAGAGGAACCAGAGATCAAATTGTCAACATTTGTGGGATCACTTAGAAAGCAAGGAAGTTCCAGAAAAACATCTACTTCTTCTTCATTGACTATGCTAAAGCCTTTGACTGTGATCATAATGAACTGTGGAAAATTCTTAGATGCCACTTTACCCGTCTCCTGAGAAACGTGTATGTGGGTCAAGAAGCAACAGTTAGAACCAAACATGAAATAATGGACTGGTTCAAAATTGGGAAAGGAGTATGTCAAGGCTGTACACTGTCACCCTGATTAAAATCAGAGTACATCATGTGAAATGCTGGGCTGGATGAATCACGGTCTGAAATCAAGATTGCCAGGAGAAATAGCAGTAACCTCAGATAGGTGGATGATACCACTCCAATGGCAGTAAACTACTAGAGCCTCTTGATGAAGGTGATAGAAGAGAGTGAAAAAGTTGGCTTCAAATACTTCAAAAAATGAAGTTCATGGCATCAGGTCCCATCACTTCATGCCAAATTGATGGGGGAAACAATGGAAATAGTGACAGACTTTATTTTCTTGGGCTCCAAAATCACTGCAGGTGGTGACTACAGCCATGAAATTAAAAGACGCTTGCTCCTTAGAAGAAAACCTATGACCAACCTAGACAGCATATTAAAAAGCAGAGACATTACTTTGCCAACAAAGGTCCATCTAGTCAAAGATATTGTTTTCAAGTAGTCAAGTATGGATGTGAGAGTTGGACTATAAAGAAAGCTGAGCCCTGAAGAATTGATGCTTTTGAACTGTGGTGTTGGAGAAGACTCTTGAGAGTCCCTTGGACTGCAAGGAGATCTGACCAGTCCATCCTAAAGGAAATTGGTCCTGAATATTCATTGGAAGGACTGATGCTGAGGCTGAAATTCCAATAATTTGACCACCTGATGCAAAGAACTGACTCATTGGCAAAGACCCTGATGCTGGGAAAGATTGAAGTCAGGAGGAGAAGGGGATGACAGAGAATGAGATGATTGGATGGCATCACCGACTCGATGATGACATGAGTTTGAGCAAGCTCCAGGAATTGGTGATGGACAGGGAAGCCTGGCGTGCTGTAGTCCATGGGGTTGCAAAGAGTTGGACATGACTGAGTGGCTGAACTGAACTGAAAATGCAACATTCCAAAAACGAAGATCATGGCATCTTGTCCCATCACTTCATGGCAAATCAAAGGGGAAAAGGTGAAACCAGTAGCAAATTTTATTTTCTTGGGCTCCAAAATCTCTGTGGACAATGATTGGAGCCATAAAATTAAAAGAGGCTTGCGTCTTGGAAGGAAAGCTCTGACAAACCTAGACAGCCTATTATAAAACACCACTTTGCCGACAAAGGTCCGTATAGGCAAAGCTATGGTTTTTCCAGTAGTCATGTACAGATGTGAGAGTTGGAACATAAAGAAGGCTGAGTGCTGAAGAATTGATGCATTTGAACCGTGGCACTGGAGAACTTGAAAGTCCTTTGGATGGCAATGAGATCATACCAGTCAAGCTTTAAGGAAATCAACCCTGAATATTCATTGGAAGGACTGATGCTGAAATTCCAATACTTAGGTCACCTGATGCAAAGAGCAGACTCATGGGAAAAGACCCTGAAGACTGAGGCCAAAAGGAGAAGGGAGTGGCAGAGGTAGAGATGGTTAGGTAGCATTACTGACTCAATGGACATGAATAGGAGCAAACTCTGGGAGATTGTGAAGGACAGTGGAGCCTGCATGCTGCAGTCCATGGGGTCACAGTCCACTTAATGACTGAACAGCAACAACAGAAAACATTGTTATACACTAAGAATGAAATACCAGAAAGAGAAATTAGGGAAACAATTTCATTTAGCATTGCATCAAATAGAATAAAATACCAGTATTCTTGCCTGGAGAACCCCATAGGAAGAGGAGCCTGGCAGGCTACAGTCCATAGGGTCAAAAAGAGTTAGAGATGACTGAAGCAACTTAGCACAGGAGGCGAAAGACCTGTACCCCAAAAACTGTAAGACTCTGTTGAAAGAAGTTGAATGTGACACAAGCATATGGAAAGATAAACCATGTCCTTAGATTGGAAGAATCAGTATTGTAAAATGTCCACAGTACCCAAGGCAAGCTACAGATTCAATGCAATCCCTATCAAATTACCAATAGCATTGTTCACACAACTGAAACAAATAATTTTCAAATTCGTATGGAAACACAAACAACTCTGAATTGTGGAAACAATCTTGAGAAAGAAGAATGTAGTTGTAGGAATTATGTTCCCTGACCTCAGACTGCTACAAAGATACAGTAATCAAAACATCATGGTACCGACACAAAAAGAGACACATAGATCAATGCTACAGGGTAGAAAGCTCAGAAATAAAGCCATGCGCTTAAGGTCAATTACTCTATGACAAAGGAGGCAAGAATGTACAATGGAGAAAAGACAGTCTCTTCAGTAAGTGGTGCTGGGAAAACTGGACAGCTACATGTAAAAGAATAAAACCAGAACATTCTCTAACACCATATAGAAAAATAAACTCAAAATGGATTAAAGACCTAAATGTATGGCAGGATATTATAAAACTAATGGAGGGAAACAGGGAGGACAGTCTTTGATATAAAACATAGCAATACTTTTTGGATCTATCCCCTAAAATAATGGAAGCAATAGCAAAAATTAACAAATGTGACTGAATTAAACTTAAAAGTTTTTGCACATGTACATAGAAAACCCTAAAGATAGTATCAGAAAATTGCTACAGATAATCAGTGAATTTAGCAAAGTTGCAGGATACAAAATCAATACACAGAAATCACTTGCATTTCTATATGGTAACAATGGAAAATCAGAAAGAGCAATTTGGGAATCAATCCTATTCACCATTGCAACAAAAAGAATTAAATATCTAGGAATAAACTTACCTAAGGAGATGAAAGAACTGTACACAGAAAATTATAAGACACAAGTGAAATAAATCAAAGATGACATAAACAGATGGAGAGATATTTCATGTTCCTGAGTAGGAAGAATCAATACTGTAAAAATGACTATACTACTAAATGCAATCTACAGATTTAATGCAATCCCTATTAAATTATCACAGAGAAGGCAATGGCACCCCACTCCAGTACTCTTGCCTGGAAAATCCCATGGACAGAGGAGCCTGGTAGGCTGCAGTCCATGGGGTTGCTAAGAGTTGGGCACGATTTCCACAATTTATATGGAAACACAAAAGACCCCAAATAGCCAAAGCAGTCTTAAGAAAGAAGAATGAAGCTGGAGGAATCAGGCTTCCTGACTTCAGGTTATACTACAAAGCTACAGTCATCAAGACAGTATAGTACTGGCACAAAAATAGAAATGTAGACCAAGGGACGAAAATAGAAAGCCCAGAAATAAACCCATGCACCTATGGGTACCTTATTTTTGACAAAGGAGGCAAGAATATACAATGGGGCAAAGACAGACTCTTCAATAAATGGTGCTGGGAAAACTGGACAGCTACATGTAAAAGAATGAAATTAGAACACTTCCTAACACCACACAAAAAGATAAACTCAAAATGGGTTGAAGACCTAAATGCAAGATCAGAAACTATAAAACTCTTAGAGGAAAACATAGGCAGAACACTTGATGACATAAATCAAAGCAGGATCCTCTATGGCCCACCTCCTAGAGTAACCGAAATAAAAATGAAAGTAAACAAGCAGGACCTGATTAAACATAAAATCTTTTGCAGGGCAAAGGAAACTCTAAGCAAGGTGAAAATACAATTCTCAGAATGGGAAAAAATAATAGCAACTGAAACAACTGACAAAGGATTAATTTCCAAAATATACAAGCTGCTCATACAAGTCAATACCAGAAAAACAAACAACCCAATCAAAAAGTGGGGAAAAGACTTAAACAGACATTTCTCCAAAGAAGACATACAGATGGCTAACAAACACATGAAAAGATGCTCAACATCACTCATTATACATCAGATCAGACAGATCAGTTGCTCAGTCGTGTTCGACTCTTTGCGACCCCATGAATCACAGCACTCCAGACCTCCTGTTCATCACCAACCCCCAGAGTTCACCCAGACTCACGTCCATCGAGTCAGTGATACCATCCAGCCATCTCATCCTCTGTCGTCCCCTTCTCCTCTTGCCCCCAATCCCTCCCAGCATCAGAGACTTTTCCAATGAGTGAACTCTTCGCATGAGGTGGCCAAAGTACTGGAATTTCAGTTTTAGCATCATTCCTTCCAAAGAAATCCCAGGGCTGATCTCCTTCAGAATGGACTGGTTGGATCTCCTTGAAGTCCAAGGGACTCTAAAAGTCTTCTCCAACACCACAGTTCAAAAGCAGAAATGGTATGGACCTAACAGAAGCAGAAGATATTAAGAAGAGATGGTACGAATACACAGAAGAACTGTAAAAAAAGAGCTTCACAACCCAGATAACCATGATGGTGTGATCACTCACCTAGAGCCAGACATCCTGGAATGTGAAGTCAAGTGGGCCTTAGAAAGCATCACTACAAACAAAGCTAGTGGAGGTGATGGAATTCCAGTGGAGCTATTCCAAATCCTGAAAGATGATGCTGTGAAACTGCTGCACTCAATATGCCAGCAAATTTGGAAAACTCAGCAGTGGCCACAGGACTGGAAAAGGGCAGTTTTCATTCCAACCAATCCCAAAGAAAGGCAATGCCAAAGAATGCTCAAACTACTGCACAATTGCACTCATCTCACACGCTAGTAAAGTAATGCTCAAAATTCTCCAAGCCAGGCTTCAGCAATATGTGAACCGTGAACTTCCTGATGTTCAAGCTGGTTTTAGAAAAGGCAGAGGAACCAGAGATCAAATTGCCAATATCTGCTGGATCATCAAAAAAGAAGAGAGTTCCAGAAAAACATCTATTTCTGCTTTATTGACTATGCCAAAGCCTTTGACTCTGTGGATCACAATAAACTGTGGAAAATTCTGAAAGAGATGGGAATACCAGACCACCTGACCTGCCTCTTGAGAAATTTGTATGCAGGTCAGGAAGCAACAGTTAGAACTGGACATGGAACAACAGTCTGGTTCCAAATAGGAAAAGGAGTACGTCAAGGCTGTATATTGTCACCCTGTTTATTTAACTTATATGCAGAGTACATCATGAGAAACGCTGGACTGGATGAAGCACAAGCTGGAATCAAGATTGTTGGGAGAAATATCAATAACCTCAGATATGCAGATGACACCACCCTTATGGCAGAAAGTGAAGAGGAACTAAAAAGCCTCTTGATGAAAGTGAAAGTGGAGAGTGAAAAAGTTGGCTTAAAGCTGAACATTCACTCATTATAAGAGAAATGCAAATCAAAACTACAATGAGATACCACCTCACACTGGTCAGAATGGCCATCATCAAAAATCTACAAACAATAAATGCTGGAAAGGGTGTGGAGAAAAGGGAATGCTCTTGCAGTGTTGGTGAGAATGTAAATTGATATAGCCACTATGGAAGATAGTATGGAGATTCTTTAAAAAACTACGAATAAAACCATCATATGGCCCAGCAATCCCACTCCTAGGCATATACCCTGAGGAAACCAAAATTGAAAGAGACACAAGTATCCCGTTATTCATTGCAGCACTATTTACAATAGCCAAAACATGGAAGCAAACTAGATGTCCATCAACAGATGAATGGATAAAGAAGTTGTGGTATATAAACACAATGGAATATTCAGATCAGATCAGTTGCTCAGTCGTGTCCGACTCTTTGCGACCCCATGAATTGCAGCACTCCAGGCCTCCCTGTCCATCACCAACTCCCGGAGTTCACCCAGACTCACGTCCATCAAGTCAGTGATGCCATCCAGCCATCTCATCCTCTGTCGTCCCCTTCTCCTCTTGCCCCCAATCCCTCCCAGCATCAGAGTCTTCTCCAATGAGTCAACTCTTCGCATGAGGTGGCCAAAGTACTGGAGTTTCAGCTTTAGAATCATTCCTTCCAAAGAAATCCCAGGGCTGATCTCCTTCAGAATGGACTGGTTGGATCTCCTTGCAGTCCAAGGGACTCTCAAGAGTCTTCTCCAACACCACAATTCAAAAGCATCAATTCTTTGGCACTCAGCCTTCTTCACAGTCCAACTCTCACATCCATACATGACCACAGGAAAAACCATAGCCTTGACTAGACGAAACTTTGTTGGCAAAGTAATGTCTCTGCTTTTGAATATGCTATCTAGGTTGGTCATAACTTTCCTTCCAAGGAGTAAGCATCTTTTAATTTCATGGCTGCAGTCACCATCTGTAGTGATTTTGGAGCCCCAAAAAATAAAGTCTGACACTGTTTCCACTGTTTCCCCATCAATTCCCTGTGAAGTGATGGGACCGGATGCCATGATCTTCGTTTTCTGAATGTTGAGTGTTGAGCCAACTTTTTCACTCTCCACTTTCACTTTCATCAAGAGGCTTTTAGTTCCTCTTCACTTTCTGCCATAAGGGTGGTGTCATCTGCGTATTTGATGTTATTGATATTTCTCCCGGCAATCTTGATTCCAGCCTGTGTTTTTTTCCAGTCCAGCGTTTCTCATGATGTACTCTGTATATAGGTTAAATAAACATGGTGACAATATACAGCCTTGATGTACTCCTTTTCGTATTTGGAACCAGTCTGTTGTTCCATGTCCAGTTCTGACTGTTGCTTCTTGACCTGCATACAGATTTCTCAAGAGGCAGGTCAGGTGGTCTGGTATTCCAATCTCTTTCAGAATTTTCCACAGTTTATTAGACATCACTTTGCCAACAAAGGTTCGCCTAGTCAAGGCTATGGTCTTTCCTGTGGTCATGTATGGATGTGAGAGCTGGACTGTGAAGAAGGCTGAGCGCCAAAGAATTGATGCTTTTGAACTGTGGTGTTGGAGAAGACTCTTGAGAGTCCCTTGGACTGCAAGGAGATCCAACCAGTCCATTCTGAAGGAGATCAGCCCTGGAATTTCTTTGGAGGGAATGATGCTCAAGCTGAAACTCCAGTATTTTGGCCACCTCATGCAAAGAGTTGACTCATTGGAGAAGACTCTGATGCTGGGAGGGATTGAGGGCAGGAGGAGAAGGGGACGACAGAGGATGAGATGGCTGGATGGCATCACTGACTCGATGAATGTGAGTCTGAGTGATCTCCGAGAGCTGGTGATGGATAGGGAGGCCTGGCATGCTGCGGTTCATGGGGTTGCAAAGAGTCGGACACGACTGAGCGACTGATCTGATCTGATCTGATTGTGATCCACAGAGTCAAAGGCTTTGGCATAGTCAATAAAGCAGAAAGAGTTGTTTGTCTGGAACTCTCTTGTTTTTTTGATGATCCAGTGGATGTTGGCAATTTGATCTCTGGTTCCTCTGCCTTTTCAAAAACCAGCTTGAACATCTGGAAGTTCACAGTTCCCATATTTCTGAAGCCTGGCTTGGAGAATTTTGAGCATTACTTTACTAGCGTGTGAGATGAGTGCAATTGTGCGGTAGTTTGAGCATTCTTTGGCATTGCCTTTCTTTGGGATTGGAATGAAAACTGACCTTTTCCAGTCCTGTGGCCACTGCTGAGTTTTCCAAATTTGCTGGCATATTGAGTGCAGCACTTTCACAGCATCATCTTTCAGGACTTGGAATAGCTCCACTGGAATTCTATCACCTCCACTAGCTTTGTTCATAGTGATGCTTTCTAAGGCCCACTTGACTTCACATTCCGGGATGTCTGGCTCTAGGTGAGTGATCACACCATCGTGATTATCTAGGTCATGAAGATCTTTTTTTTACAGTTCTTCTGTGTATTCTTGCCATCTCTTCTTAATATCTTCTGCTTCTGTTAGGTCCATACCATTTCTCTCCTTTATCGAGCCCATCTTTGCATGAAATGTTCCTTTGGTATCTCTGATTTTCTTGAAGAGATCTCCAGTGTTTCCCATTCTATTGTTTTCCTCTATTTCTTTGCATTGATTGCTGAAGAAGGCTTTCTTATCAGCCATAAAAGAGGAATGCATTTGAGTCAGTTCTAATGAGGTGGATG